>JAVYIG010010018.1:0-72800 GCA_035222895.1 Strongylocentrotus droebachiensis | reverse complement strand
ATTGGCGGCGCCAAACAAAAAAGACAAGTGAAAAAAAGAGGAAGAAAAGAAGAGAAACAAAATGGAGAAGAGAAAAGAAAAGATAATAAAAACGAAAGAAGAGAAAAGAAAGAAAGAAAGTGAGACAGAGAGAGAGAGAGAGAGAGAAAAGAGAAAGAAGAGAGAAGCCGGGTAAAAAAAGGAAGAAAGACAAGGAAATGGCACGTTAAGTGACAGTAACGACAAAAACGGGAAAAACTGGGGCGGGGGAGGGGGGTGACTGACCATATTCTAATGTTTAGGTTGTGCAAAACTGAGTCGGAATTCAGCTTAAATTCAAAACATTATAAGCATGCTTGTTTTTTTTAAGCCGTTAGTGCCTAAAAGAGCGGCAGTATGGTAATCAGGAATGTTTTGGGTCATTCCAGAAGTCTTGGAGCCTTTATTGAAGAGGGGGGCCGGCCATATACGTAAATGGCAGTGACGGTAACGATGGATGAGGGAATAAGGAGGAAGGGGTGCACATAATTGTGAACTGCAAGCGTATTGGGCATGATCATCTTATCATTTTAGGTTGTGCAATATATATTCATTACAAAAGGGTTCATGATATATCTGTTTTATTCATTGGATAACAAATTTCAAAGTTAAAGTGACGTGGCATGGCGTGAACCTGCCCCCTTTCCAAAGCCTGTGCCCGCTGGTAGTTACCGGTACGGTGCTTCTAACAGGGGCGTACGCAGGATTTTTTCAAGGGGGGGGGGGGTTTAAAATATTTTGCTCCCGAAAATTTGAAAATCGCGCCGGCCGAAAAGTCGCTCAGTGGGTGGGGGGGGGGGGAAGCGGACACTTTTTTTTTTTTTTTTAATAATTAAAAAAAAAAAAAAAGGGGGGGGGTTTAGTTTTTTTTAGGGGGGTTTACACACATAAAAATACCAAAGGGGGGTTTAACCCCCAACCCCCCCCCCCCCTGCGTACGCCCCTGGCTTCTAATATGACCTTGTCAGTATTGGGATCTCGATTTAATTAAATAACGGTCTGTGCGATTTTCTAATTTCCGCCTCCCGCATATTTTTTTATTATAAAGCTTATATTCAACCTACTCTAAAACCCCGTCTTAACCGGAAAATAAAGTCGCGGTTTCGTCCAGACGTTGTCCAGATGACATTTTACCCCCTTCCTGTTAAGACGCGTCGATCAGGGTAACGTCCGGACAATATCGAGGTGACATCGAGGTGAATTTCACCCTAGTCGGGCAAGGTGAGATCGCGGTGACATCCGGACGTCGTTCGGATGACATCCTGATAAACGGCCTGTTAAGACGCGCGTGGAACTCTACCCGGGTACGGGTAGAATGACGTCAGGGCCGTGAAAAAATGTTTACATGTACACAGCGCGCGCCAGCTGATCGCGATGAGGGAGGTACGGGTGTTATGGTTACCTACTCGGGTGAGGTTTTTGCGGATGGCTGGTTAAGACGGTGTCCATGAGCCTGGCAAAAGCTCACCCGTGTTTTACGATCAGACCCCCAACTGTTTTCTCATCCACCTGTCGCTCGGCTGAGATCGACAAAGTTATATTAAGACGGGGCTTTAAGATAGTATATTAATGCTGACTTAAACAATTGAAATACAAATCCTTGAAATTAACTGTTTTTGTACGTCCACGGTTTTTTAAAAATAAGATGGTTCTGACTTTTGCAAGACTATTTTGAAAGTAAGAAATAATATCGAAGACCAAAACAAATCCAACGCCAGGGAAATACATTGATTTCCTAAATACTTTTAGGTGCTGTCATCCCTTTTCGGAATTGATTGCGAATGTGGGAAAAATGACTCCGCCGGGAATCGAACAAGGGTCACTGGCTATTAGAACGCCAATAGGGCGCTTAGTAACGAGACGGTAACGCCGAGCGAAAAAAAACGAACTGCGCATGCGCGAATCTGAAATCTCTCCGTCCCGTCGATTTTCGGAACGGTACTCGGCCAACATAGCGTTCGTTCCCTAAACACGACGTAAGAGAGAGGAGCTGACAAATAATTGTTATCTAGATCTAACAATGCAGGGCACTACCATGACTACTGAAGATAAAAACAGGGAATTTACTAGTGATTCCAATGTCTGTTCGATAAGTAGCTTATTCTATACCCCAATCTACAATAAATTGATGGTTTGGCCGTTAAGGCCTACTTTGGGGGACCTTTTTCATCGCTATGCATGACGTGCCTGCGACCAGTGCACTACAGCCCACCGCCGGGTCCATTGCCCCGGCGCTCCGGCCAAGCCTCAAGGCCCTAGAGCACTAGCACCAAAAGGCAGCAGGCGTGCAGTTCAGCGCGGGAATTGGATACGGCTTTGCGTCCCCGTCGCCTTTAGGCAGACAGCGAAAGCGCTTAAATATCACGACGGTAACAAGAGTGCGAGACCCGTCACAGTTGGTTAAACACTCCGTCTCCTGTGCGTACCGTCTCGTTAACTAAAGCGCCCTAATGTCTTGACCACGGGAGCAAGGAGATGGGCCAGAATATCACAGCAATAAATGCACTTACATTCATATTTCAAAATTATAAATGGGAACATATATTACTTCAACAGTCTTGTACAGTAAAATGAACTCTTAACGATTGAAGAAATCAAATTAACACTTTACCGGCACAATCGTATGAATAGCATGATACAAAGGAGATATGATCAAAATGATTGATATTACATTACATAATACGATCATGATTTGAATATGATATATTTATGTTATTGCATTTATGTGATATCACCTGACTTAACATTGCACGATATGATAAGATACGATATCATGTGATGCAAGAATATAATGTTTTATATGAAAAGATATGATATGAATATGAAATAATAGTTATTATGATATTATATCATATAAAAAGGTACGATGTGAAATAGTATTGATGTGACAAGGTATGATTATGAAAAAAAACAATATGTTATTACTATGAGAATAATATGATATAGATAGGTTATGATATGATGTAGTATATAGATAAGATATAGGGTAGGTGCAGGGAATTGGAGACCGCAGGGAATTGGAGACCACCAAGCTTGAACCCATCACTGTCTGTCCGTGTTGGCTCCAATATGCTATAGCGCCATTTGTGGCCTTAACAACACTACTGCATATATCCCATTCATTTCGAAGACTAAAATGTGCCCTTTCTCCGAGAAAATTTGCAAAATTGACCAAGGTAACCAATTTTGATCGTAAAATTTTGCTTTGATATAAAAACACAATTTCACCTGAATGTTGTGGTGTATGCAGATATTTAGGGATGGCTCTTAAGCTGATATTCTAAGCAAATAAATGTCCCTTAATTTGGTACCTACGGCAAGCATATGTTATTTATAAGTTTTTCAATTACATAGTATATCACCAAAAAATTATGGCTACTCGAAATCCTCAATTGAAATGTCGAAAATATCCGCCTCTCTTTGCAAAGAAAATCAGTCACGGCGCTGGTCTACTATTTAATGACATCACGTCCGGGAAAGAGTATATTCACGTACCCAGATGTTCCATAGAAAGCATATGTCGAGGGATACGATTTTCTGCTTATTTTGTTCAAAGGCTGAAAAGTCTAATAAATCATAATTCTATGTACAATTCTTTACCTTTCCCTAATATTTCATAGTATTAATATCAATTCCCCCTTTTTAAAAATATGACATATATATGCCAACGATGTGCTATTAGTTGATATTTTCACCATGTAATTTTTGTTTTGGTGTTGAAATCAATTTGGTGAGATTGTGCGTGTGCTAGCTGGCTAGCTCGGTATGTAAAGGAGATCCGGTCCTTTTGGGTGATACCACTCTTCGCTCGCGTTCGGTCACGTCTAGCCAGCTTTACACGTACAGTACATACTATAGCAATTGATCATGGCTGGTGAGTGTGACCAGAACGATCTTTTTATGGATTTTAATAGTTATGGAGGAAGACGATGAAAGTGATGAGGGAGAAAGGGACGAGAGTGCATTGTGCGATCTACCAATTCTGACACCGGTAGTCACTGAGGTGCAGGTCTTTGTTAGTTGTTTTTCTTAGCTGGTAATGTCGCTTTCATTCTCTTGCAATTGCCGATAAACATATAACTAGCGCACGTACGTTCCATCACAAGCAAGCCGCGCCTATAAAGCAGCGGCCTGGTCTTACCTCCCAATTCCGCTCGCTTCAAAGGTTCGTGCAAGAACCGCATCACTCGCCCATGAATATCGTTCGATCACTAATCTTAGACGTTGTCAAAATATTATAGAGGAAGCGCGCTTGCATGATCTCGTTCAAGTTTGATATTTTACAAAATAAAATGTTTAACTGGTACTGTATCCTTTTTTGAGGCAGTCACACACATTTATGATAACTACTATCATAGTTCTAGGCCTATTCGTTTTACAAAACTGCTGCTGTACCTTATCTGATGACAAGATAATGCATCCGCCTATTCATACGTGCATGATGTTTCCCAAGCAGTAAACTCGTCTTAAATCTCTTCCAAATAGGTGAATATGAGCATATGAAAAGAAATCAGCTACTGGAAAATTTTGATTCGTTATTCTTCATTCAAATGAAAACAGAAAATCCATCAAATATACTCATTAACAACAACAAATCTAAGCTCTGACAGGATTGCATTTACGTAGGGATATCACTGCCATTCACTCTCACTGAGCCCATGAGTCCCGTTCGTGACGTCACGGATAGAGGCCCGACTGTACATGTAATTCCGGGTTTCAGACTTAGATATTTTGGTAGAGTTTACTCGCATAAATTCACCATTCTAAACTTGTTTTTGTCGGTTGGACACAGTTTAGTGTTATTATGGGGGTTTAAAGCTTTCTATTGATGTAATTATCTCAATATTTGGGATTGTCTTAGAATATCAACTTTAAAAAAGTAATTTTAAAATGACGTTTATGAAGTGTGCCAACTATCACAGAAAACTTATGTCCATTGTATGTTGTGAATGGGTGTTGCACAGCACATTATGAATGGTGTCTGATCAGAAATGTGTGCAGGTAATGGGGAACACCAGGTCCAAGATTTATTGTTATTATTATTATTATTCATTTATTGGTATATAATGATCGACCAGCAGCACAAGGCTGAAAGGGTCAATTTACAAAGGGACAGTGATGTAAATTATATACATGTACACTAGTATTACGAAACATAGTAAATAAATCTGTTACATAATGACAATACAGCAGAATTATTTTGCGTTCGTTTAATTACGTGAAAGGATGTACTAGCAGAAGATATACAAGAGCAGGGAAAGGTATATGGCTCATGAAAGTGAGAATGATCAAGCGAATGGAGTAGAGAGTGAGAGAGAGAGGATGGGAGAAAAGGGGAGGTACAAAGAGAGAAATGAAGAGAGAGAGAGAGAGATAGAGAAAGAGAGAGAGAGAGCAGGGAATGGAATGATCATAACTCAATAAACATATTATTCCTAATTACATGTAATACATTAATGAAATTCAAGAGAGTCAGATTTCGGCGAGACAACAATGATCATCATACAAGTACATGCTAGCAGAGAGAAAAAGGAAGGTTAAAAGAAAAAAAAGAAGGAGAGAAGTTTGAAGAAAGAGAAAGAGGGAGAGAAAGAGATGGGGCTCGTTTGTTGTAAACGTCGAGCATGCCGAGGACAGTCCATGACCCGATGCTGGTTAGTTAAATGTCCATGTACAGACATATTTTAGGCCACATTGTTCTAAAATCG
Organism: Strongylocentrotus droebachiensis; assembly: GCA_035222895.1. NCBI lineage: Eukaryota > Metazoa > Echinodermata > Echinoidea > Camarodonta > Strongylocentrotidae > Strongylocentrotus > Strongylocentrotus droebachiensis. Next base: position 67,074 of record JAVYIG010010018.1, on the reverse strand, counting down.
TTTTAAAATTACAGTAAGTTCATGGGCTGCATATATCTCGTTCAAAAAATGTTTGAACTAACCATAACAATCCCATTTTCATTCAAATTGTATTTAAAATGTCTTGATTTGTAACTGTCCCTTATTACCTGCACATGTAGGTAACGAGAGACTTTGGTGCTGACGTCATTAATCATTGTTATCTTATTAATCAGTTACATAATGCCCACAATTTTTTTACCAAATAAAGAGAAGAAGTTACTGAAGAGAATACACAACTCTCTGTATGTGTAACATTGTTCATGTTTATGTAAATTAAGTAAATGTGCTTACGGGTCTCAAATTCCCTGCACCTGCCCTATAAGATAAGAAATAACACGATATAGATTGTTAATCAAGTTAGCTCAACGGTACTATTTAGGTTTTTAAAAGTGTAATAGGGTCGAATTCTCGCCGGGTTTTTTTAATATGAATTTCATGGTATCCGGTTAATATGTTCGTTATTTTATTTTCTGGTATGCGTATCAGCTTGGGGATAAAGAAAAGAAAAGAAAATGTTAAAGGGGGGTGGGAGATGATGTTTATGATGATGATGATGCATGATAAATTTACACCGTTTATAATCATGGCGACATATTTCTGATAAAAGAACGTTCAAAGGCACAGGCCTCTCCATTGAAGAGAGTAGTTTTCACACTTGCCGAAATAGATATGTTTTGAGGCATTATTTGACATGTTCTAGATTGTAGTCTCACGAAGACAGAAAGGATTGAGTCCCACAAAGGCTGAGGAATGGAAGAAAAACACAGTCCCCATATCATCCCTCCATGCGTGGTGTGGGTACATGGGGAGTGAGCCCAGAATGAGCGCAACCCAGGGCAAAGGCTATCTTTTTGTTTCCTTTTTTTTTGTCCCTTGCGTTTGCCATACTTCATTGTTATTATTCATATTTTTTATTGGGAGTTGCCTGTGACGGATAGGGGTGGGGGGGGGGGGGGGGGTGGGAAGAATTCAATTTGTATAACCTTCGGGTTTTTCGTCACGGAATGATCGAGATGTCATGTGCAAGCCCTAGTGTATCGAAGGTTTCAACCACCACCATCCCTGATCCCACTCTTATGAAGAGTACAGTGGGTTTTTTGTTAACCATAAGTTTTTATTATAACGTTTATAGGTTGGGAACTTTTCTACACATTAGGCCTCCATTGACATCCTATTCCAGGGATGAAGATAGAACATGACAAGGGAGGACCGCACTGGCGTACTGTGGGTTGTGGGGGGGGGGGGGGGCTTTTTGGCGTGCCCCCAAATAAAATTCAAACGTGGTTTATTTCTAATTCGATACCAATGATTTACACATTTTGCTGAAATTACATGATTTTCCGGGATATTTTGTTTCTGTTTTGTAAATTGTCCTTTAAAAAAAAATCAATTTGCTGGAAAATGACAATTTCCAAAGTTTGCAGTCAGGCCAATATTTTCTTATTTAGAAGCCTACATGTCAGGGCCCGCGGAACGGCGGGGCTGGGGGGCTCGAGCCAACCCCTCACTTAAAGAAAGAAAGGAAGAAAGAAAAATTGTGACCTGCCAGTGCCACAAATGAGGTATCAACATATGTCCATCTGACCGCAATTAAATTGGTATTTTTTAAGCGAACCGTTAGTGATAAAGTCATTCGTGAATATAAATATGTAAAGATATAAAGAAAGTGTTTAATATTATTTTGACAGTCATGAAACACATATAGAGCACCACAAGAGTTTAATTGTTCTGGATTTCCAAATAAATGGAAGTTCTCATGGTAATCATGGTTGTAGCTGGAGCTGTTTCTTTATTTACTCCACAGGGATTCAAATTTTATTTCTTAACACCTGCGGGGTACAGCCTCTCTTTCCCCGCAAAAAAAAAAAAAATACGAGTTGACCAATTATGCATTTTGTATGTTTTATCTCGTATACTTTGGAGATAAATAACACTTTCACAGCATATATATGCTCAATTCTCGCTCGCGAAATTGTGAACCCAGAAGCCTATTTATTTGTTAGTAGTTCTTTTGGTTGAAAATTCTGTTCAAGTCCATCTGCCTTGGAATAATTCACGAGAAAGTTGACAACAAACTTTTGTTTTGATTTGTTATAATGTAAATCTACATCAAGTTTGTTTTGCTTTTATTCCACCAATTCTTGGTGTAGGCTCTTTTTAGAGTAAACAATGTATTATGAGACCTTTTCATGTTTTCCTATTACATTTCATAGTCAAAGAGGTTAGAAGAAGTTCTACTTCACACTCGAAGACTGACTGTGTGTGATGGATTTTGCTATAGAGGTATCGAGTTTAGAAGAGAAGGTATGTGAACAGATGTCAGATGACATTTACAATTATTATTCTAAAATCATGGTGTTAGACTTGTAACAACCTATGTGTTGAAGCCCTTTACAAAGCATTACAAGTACAGTGTATAGCATTGTTATGGCTTTTAACCACATAGCAAGAGTTTTGGACGTAAATGTAACTTAAATCATGAAACAAATCTGCATTAAACAGATACACTGTATGACCATGTAGGTATTTTAAACTTTTCTACAAAGTAGGTTTACAAAATATTTTTTAAAAGAGAGAAGAAATACAAATTGCAGGAATTGTCTTAGACCACGCAAAAAATAATCTATTTCGTCTAAAACTATCTAATGTGCCCTTTCAAGCACATTATACAGAATTCGTCCACTTTCATCTTTCGTCAGACATCAAATAAAGGAGTACATGTAGTTTAAATATTGAATTAGTTCATGTAAAGGTAACTAACTTGATAGTAGACGTGTACTCAAAAGGGAAAGGTGGGCAGTAGCTATATGGGGCATTTGGGATACAAATATGCCAGTCTTTGTTTATCTGAATCAATTACAAATGTTCAATATGAAGACATACATATGTACATATTTGCATGATCATCATAGTCTGTAGAGGTGCTGCTGCCTAATAGATACGGTATGCATGGTTTGGGGTTCAATTCCTAATGTCCTTTGGAAAGACATTAATGTGAATTTGCCACTCTCCATTTGTAGCAAATGAAAACCCTACAGGAAGTTATTCTTTATAGCTCTACTGCCCTTGGGCATCTGGGCTAAAGCCTGTGTACTAAGAGTAATTTTAGGCACCTTGTCCATCTCCTGGAACTTTTTATGTGGAATGCAGGGTGTTTATCAACTAAAAGAATATGCTAGATAGATTATGTGATTGTGTATTTCATCTTCATATCAATATCTCACAACAATATTTGTTTCAGTTATTATATAATGCTATCTAATGTATTTTTCTGTGAATTTGGAGGCCTCACAAATGAGTTGTTTAATTGTCTTTTTTTATTCAGCCGAGAAATCTGGGCAGGACACTGTTTTGAAGGGTGATGCTGAACTGAAGTTACATGTAGTCGAGTGGATGACCACTGATGATGAGACTCATCTTGAACTAAGGGATGCCGATTTCTTCCCAGATTTCGTTTCCATACTGGCTCCATTGTGTCCGGCAGTGGAGCATATCTCCATTGATTTACTCTGGATGAATCTATTTCAATTTGTCTTCATGCCTGTAGGCCTACCTATGAGATCTGTCACCACAGTTTGCATTATGTCCGGGGAATGTCATTCAACACTCCATGAGATACTACTGGCTGTCAGTAAATCGTTTCCAAACGCAGACAGTCTAGATCTGCAAGTTGAGGATCAGTGTTATATATACAAGCATGCATACTTTCCTGAAGTCAATTCAACATCATCATTGAGGAAACTTAAATTAAGATATAGGGACTGGTATTTAGATGCTGAAAATGGCCCGTTTAAGGATATTTGTACCTCCTGTCCAAATATCGTATCACTAGTATTATCAGGCTATAAACCACGTCTATCGCGCAAGTTGGACAAAGACATTACATCATGCCAGATGCCACATCTGACCGACATCCATCTTGAACCATTTGGGACGGATGATTGCTGTCAATTTAAAACATTCACCAATGTACTACATGTACTTAGTTTGACAAGTCCACGTTTGAAGCTTGTTGAGGCAAAAAAGGTGCAGCTAGGATGTGCAGAACTTGCCTCTGCTAAGTGGTCCCGAACATCTCCAGGTTGTGAGCTACAGCTTGAAGGTGCATCAGCTGTTGTACCCATAGCTGACCTAATGCATCTTGTGTCCAATGAACTCGAAGGGGTTACCGTCCTGACAGTTGACAGGTGTAAGGTTGTCTTTCCTCAGAGTACCAGTCATCTGCCGCAGAGCACAGGGGAAGAGAGTTCGCTTCGAGAACTCAAGTTCTTAAATGTGAAATGCCCGTTGTCTCAAACTGCCATCCACAAGCTTTCAGAGTTGTATCCTAATGTAAAAGTCACAGTTGAACATGAACGTCAGGCATCACACGAAGACTCTGAGCAGAGATTACTGGAAGACCTCCCCACCATCTCCACCCTCCTCCAACTTCTTCAATAGGTAAGTTTATTTTGGAGTATACATGCATGTATGTTTGTACTAAAAGAGCCTAATGAATAAAGGCTCGTTCACATATACAGGAGTATACTGCAGCGGTTTATCCGTGCCTTAAACACATCGATAAATTAGTGCCCATTGGACCCTAGTTACAGCGGGCTACTGTTGCCATGATCAGTAGGATCAGGTGGGGGAGGGGGTTGTTCAGTCAATAAAAGGTCCGTCCATCCCTTGTTCATTTGTATAAATGCAGACGAATAAAGTAAACGGAATGTCGAAAGTTTTAAATATATCCGACAAATAATACGAAAATTATAAATGTTTTTATTCTGAGATCACTAAGTCTATATCAAATTGGCAGTTCGGTCAGTTGATTGTGAAGTAGGCCGAATTGGCGTTTGGTTTGACGCCCGTTCGCCTTATAGCCAATTAGTTTGTTTCCATATTTTGTCCACTTATGCCAGCCCGTCTACTATCCACATGGTCGAATTATCATTTGGTCTAATCTCTTATACGTCCACTACCAATTTGGTCGATTTTTTATAATAATAAAAATAATAATAATAATTGGATTTATATAGCGCCTTTTCCAAAGGTTATTTAGTCTTATATACAGTAAGTCTTATTCTCAATTTGTCTAATGCCTATTTCGTCTACTTTTGATATGGTCTCATAATCATTTCATCATAGATAATGATAATCTTCAAATGATTGTTATACCTTATGGAAAGTAGACGAAATGATTTTTAGACCATGTGGATAGTAGTTTGGCTGGGAATGGACCATATGGGAATGGACTTATTGGGTGGTACATGAACTTGTTGTAGACCAAACAGCAATAATATAAACCCTGACGCAGTCGCAAATAACTCTTTATAGGAGATTTTCTGCCACAACATCACAGACTTTATAGGAGATTTTCTGCCACAACATCACAGAGACTTTACTGATTCAGTCAATTTGAAGAGCCTATAACTTTAGTGATTACAACATTAACAAAAAGTTATTTTTTTCTGGACACCCATCAGGTGGGTTCATAATACAAAAAGCCAATGCAATAAATCGTGGCATATGTAAATCAGTCTTTTGTTGGGATATACATGCAGATAATTTTGTTCAAAATAATTTTGAAATATTAGTAGTAAATACCATGATTCATTCATCAAATCTCAAGATGGTTGTTAAATACAGAGGTCACAATCTGTATATCACAATGTTACATGGATATGCATTGTGTGTACTTTTTAAGTTGATTTTAGTTTTTATAAGAAAATATAATTATTATATTAGCAGCCTCAATGAAAAGGATCTTTATTCTGAGCCCGTTATTGACTGATTATATCTTACAGATGAGCTTGTTGGAGCCACAGCAAGGGTCCAAGTTCATGAAGGACAGCGTACACCCAGAACACCGAGGAAGAGGGAAAGGTGGAGGAAGAAGGATATGAGGAGGAGGAAGAAGAGGATAAATAAGAGGATTACTCTGCCATAGAAAGCTGCTCCATGAAACAGGTAAATGTTGTGCCTTGGCCAATATCAGCAGAAATTGATTTGGGAGAATAAGAATAGGGAATTTAAAAAAAAGGCTGTCTAGTGCGATACAACGGAGATGTGTCTAAGGATAATGAGGGATGTCGTGCGTGGTCCTAGCACGAAGACAGTTTTGTATTGTTCTGCAAAAGACAGGAAAACAGGGCAAGTCTAGTTAGGTTACGATTTATTTTCTTTCATCTTATTGTTCCATTATTTAACAACAACATTTATGACACATCGGTTAAAGGTAATTGTGCTTAAAGGGATCTGAGATAAACGGTCCTGCGTGTTATCAGTGTCTGTGATATGGTGTAATATTGAAGCCCCAAACAAAATGCGCTTCAAAACGATCAAGAAGTGCCTCAAAAAAGTGAAAATCTTTGAGTGACCGGTTTTACCATGCTCGTTTCCCCCAGTAGACTGTAGTCTTATGAAAAACCGTTTGGCAAACGGTTTTCAAAATTTGTAATTTCAATCATAAATATCTTGTTAAAAAGACAGGCGATCGGCTTGTAAAAGTCATGGGGTTTCTGACTGACCTAAAGGTTTATAATTATCATTTCAGCATGAGCTAAATCCAGAATTTTGTTTCAGAATCTGAGACAAAGTTACCGGATCCCTATAATCATTTAAGTTGAAACATAACATAATTCATATAAATTGCTATTGCTACAATATTACATGCGTATGCACTCTGTGTACTAAAATAAAATAGGAAAATAAAATGTTAAGTCATTATATTAGTAGCCTCTATGAAAAGGATCTGTATTCTGAGTCCCTTATAGACTGATTGTATTATATAAATGAGCTTGTTACATCCACAACAGTGGTCCAAGTTAACCAAGAACAGACATTGAATGTATAAAACCACACATACATATAAAAGCAAAACATACAATAGAAAATAAAATACATAAAGCATACAAAGCAAATACATGGTCAGGACCAAAAGAAGCAAATTGGTTATAAAAGGGGCCCCACTAAACGGACACAGTTAAACTTAATTTTATACAAGCGGGTAATTGGTTCTATTTCTTCACGCCGGCAACATTCAATGAATTAAGTGAAGAAGTTAGTTCTTTGGTTGATGAGTGGCATATGAAGGGATATTTTAATTTTGAATAAACATACCCTTGGGGAACACCACAATATTTATGCTGTATAGAATATTTGACACCATTGACCGTCAAATACTTTTTTTTTTCTTCAGACAAGTATTGTGAAACACTTCAATGCAAGACTTGTAATATCATAAAAGTAAATCTTTCTCAAAGATATGTGGTGGTCAATGGAGTCAAATGCTTTTGAGTCCATACCAAGTCCAATGCCTTTAAAGAAGAAGAAAACAAAATATTCATGAACTAAAGAAACCTTTTATAGATTCGTTTTTTTTTCTGCATATACTTTAAAGAACCTCTTGTTAACGACGGTTTTTAAAAGTTATATTTTTGACTTTTATTGTATTTCCGGAAAATACTCATCATAATAAAGTTGAATGAAAATTGACATAAAAATGATATAACAATTATTGACGACATAGCATGCATCATCACAACACCAATAAACTTCCTTATTTTACTTTTAAATCTAAGTAAGTGTTCATCGTTAATTCGTCTTTTATGGAATCGTGAGTGACTTCAAACCAAGAGCTTTTCCTCTCTTTTTAATACAAAATGTAGGAAAATGATCAGAAAATACAGAAACATTAGCTATAAACGATCAAACAATCAATTTCAATATCTGAATAATTGCAAAATATACTATCAATCAACGTTACCGATGTTGATAATATTCTTCTGGTCAAAGGGTACAAATTATGAGAAAACGTTTCTAATTCGTCTCTTCATGAGTAAACGCATATAACAAATTTACGTTTAATCACTCAAAGTACAAATATCGGTGCGGTGATTTATTTCTAACGTTCAAGTATTAATTCAATTTATACAGAAAATAATCAATGTTTGTATTTGGGACTCTATAAAAACAACCAATTGGAAGAGGTTTTCAATTACTTGTCCTTAATTCAATAAATCAAACGTCATATTCTTGCATATTACAAGATAAGTCAGACCATATTGTATAATCATATTGATCATCTATGTACTTGCAACACCATAACGCACCTCCGTGAAAATTAACCCCTCGAATAATCACACCCCTCACCTAGGACAATTACCCCCCCCCCCTCCCTACAAAGTTATAACCAACTTACTATTAGTGAGGACTTCCACTTTAATGAACAAGGGTCAATTTCCTCAGGGGTGGTTGTTCTTGGTTTTCCGGGGGGGGGGGAAAGTAAATTTCAGGGGTGGGGGGTTAATTGTCCTCGAGAAGGGGACATTTGTTCTTGAGGGTAATTTTCAATGGGGATAATGTCCTTGAGGGGGCTGTTTTTGATTGAAGACATTTTTCTGATGCACCAGTAGCCGTGAATCTATAATCAATGGTATCTTACATATTACAAAATGCATCAACATTTTGAGTCAAACTTTTGGCATTTCTGTCAAGAAGTGATACATTATTGTCATATTTTTATAATTATCCAGAAATCCGTCACAAATAGTTAATGTACATGTTCTAGGTTGAATATATAGTAAATTAATTTTACTAATTTCTATTTACTAACATTTAAATGGCATTGTATCTATACAGTACAATCTTGTAGACTTATATATTCATTTTCTTTCTGGTTTTCATTTTTTGCTAGTCATGTTAGTCATTGAAATAATTTATCACGGACTTTTAAGTGTGGGTTATGAAAGAGAATAACATTGTGCCTGTAAATACAATTTTGCAAATACATGTATTTAGTGAACACAAAACCTGTTTATTCAGTTATAAATGTCGATTATTAAAAGAATGTTGTTTTTTATAATCTTTGTTCATGGACCAAATCGATATTCCAGGATTCTCTATACATTTCATGTAAAAATGGTTTAAATGAGATACATCAACTTAGTTTTGTATTGCTTTTATTTTGTTTTATTCTGGATGTTATCCTGGCAAATTAAATATATGAGTATTTATGTTTTCATTTCAATGAGCTCAGTGAATAAACAAAATAAAAGTTAGTTCATGCATTCTTTAATATTTGTCTTTTAATGCGTATTTAAGTTAAACCTGAGAGAAAGAAAGATGTACGGCATATTAAACCAATTGATCGAGAGATTGGTATGTGATAGAGTGAGAGAGGGGCACGGAGAGAAAAGGTAGAAATAAAAGAGAGACAAAAATAGTGAGAGGGGGAAGGCATAAATAAAGCAATTGTAATATGAGGAGCTATAAATCAGCTATACAGTAGAGCTATTTACGGGAAATTGATATAGATTAACTCATTGACAGTGATTGAACAGGCGATAATAGAGAAGGAAACAGAGAGAGAGTGGATAAGAGAGTAGGCAAGTACTGAAAAAGAAACAGAAAGAAAGGGGAATGACCAAGTTGAAAAACTGTAATTATCTTCTGACCTATAAAGTGCAGTAATATAATGCAAAGGGAACTATAATTAGAAATATAAACCGATATCTACTTACATGCTCGTCTCTCTCTAAAAGGTTAAGGTTGATAAGCACTGTAACACGTAATTAAATATTTAACATAAATATATACTAATTAAATATATTTTCAAAAATACCCGCAATGAATTTGTCCGGGGAATCTAATTCGAATATTATTTTGGGAATCCAACCCGCCCTATCCGAACTCAAGCTTTCTCTCTTTATAGCATACCTCTCCCTCTTACTCACACATTATCTCTCTCTCTCTCTCTCTCCTTCTCGCTCTAACTTTGAGCAAAAATGTTGGTAAACCGTGGAATGAGTGAGTAGACGAAAGGATATCAAAGTGCGCATAGATTTAATACGTCACATAACTCTTCACATTAGCAAATCACTTGCATTTTAAACGTCCATTGCTCTGTAAACAGTTTTAGAGGCTCAGAAAAGGTGTTCTCATGTAGTAGTCATGATAACATCAGATCTGTATTTGTCTTCCTTTCTATGTGTGCACTCATATGGGGTAGACCTCGCAAAGGTGGAAAAACCCGTTCATATGATATTCCATTGCGTGCCTACCTGAAAGCAAACAATGACACATTGTGATATGCACAGCTTATCAGATTGAATAGATGAAAAGAAAACGATCACCTTTGACCTTCATATCGTAAAGCATGCATGACAAGATTTCACACTCCGTCAGGATGTTGTAATACTCGGGTAAGCTATGAAGGTATGGCACAGTGGTTAGGGGGTGTGCTGTGGTACTGGGTAGTAATAGAAAGGCATGGTGTATATTGACTGTGCTTAGGCGTAATACTCTGTAAGAGAATTTTTTGTGACAGATAAGAAGTTTAAAATGTAACGCCTTTACTAGGATTTGAACTCACACTGCACACTATACTTTTTTTTTAGAAGTCGCCTGTTGCTTTAAATTGTGCGTGTAAACAAAACGAAAAAAGGAAATAAAGATGATGACGCTCTGATTATCTATCTTTTGAATTCTCTGCACTGCCGTCCTGACATTTGTTTATTTCTTCAAACTGTTTCTTAATTCCATCTTTCTACTTCACACACACAAGCAAATACACCACTGGCGTACTGGTGGGGGGGGGGGGGGGCTAGGGGGGAGGGGGGCGCCAGCCCCCCCCCCCCAAATAAAATTGAACCATGACTTATTTTCACAAGTAATGTATACATATTAGTGATATCACATGATTTTCAACAAAATGCTATAGTTTCTCCATTATTTCTTGCAAACTGACCCATTCCCAAATAGCCAGGAAGAGCATATGTTTTTTATAGTCACTAAGGGCCTTATAGTGGCCACTAACAGTAACACTAATTCCTTTCCAGAAGCTACTGTGCAAAGCACTGTCGGGAGATAACATGCTACACATCACTCGGGCTGAGCATGCACAGATTTGCGAACGAGCGTTCCATACTTACATCATGTAACACTGCACATATACCGTTAAGGGGCCCAGTGGGGGAAGTTGAATTCAGACAAGATTAAGAGTAGAGAACGGTAGAACGAATCGTCTTCTTTCTCTAATAATTTAATGAAACGGCAAAGCTTCCGCGCTTTGCGCGGGAGGGGGGGGGGGGAAACTAATTTCAGACTAGGATTAAGAGTCGAGAACGGTACAACGAATCGTCTTAATCTTTCTCCAATAATTAATGAAACGTGCATGAAAATGATTTCAGACAAGGATTAAGAGTAATAATTAAATGAAACGACAAAGCTTTCGCGTGGGAGGGGGGAACTGAATTTAGACAAAGACACAATAAAACGATTCGTCTTCTTTCTCTAATAATTTAATGAAACTTGAAAGCTTCCGCGTTTCGCGCGGGGTGAGCGAAAATGAATTCAGACAAGGATTAGGAGTAATAATGAATTGAAACGTCAAAGCTTCCGCGCTTAGGGCGGGAGGGGGTGGGGAACTGAATTCGGACAAGGATGAAGACTCGGGACCGGTACAATGAATCGTCTTCTTTCTCTAATAATTAAATTAAACATCATAGCTTCCGCGCTTTGCGCGGGAGGGGCGAAACGAGCCTTAAGAGTCGAGAACAGTACAACGGATCGTCTTCTTTCTCTAATAATTTAATGAAGTGTCAAAGCTTCCGCGCTTCGCGCGGGAGGGGAAAACTGAAAAATAACTTAGTTTCTGGCCCCGGGTTTAAAGGCTTAAATTTTTAGACATTTGGACATTGGCATTCTATATTTGTCGGTAATAATATTGGTGGTTCGTTTTGTCGTTAATCGGCGGCCTCTGCACCCTCCCCCCCCCCTCCCCCACTGAAAAAGATCTAGCGACTCCCCTGATAACGACACAGTTTATACACTCGAGATAATTTTTGCAAGTACTACTGGTGAAGTACCGGACCACTGTCTTTGTGCATTGTGCGGCATCAAAACATAATTTATACAACGTCTCACGACGTGACAGATCACTTTTCTCTAACTTCTAACTAATCAGAGGGCCTCTTTTTTTTCCACGAAGTGTCGGTGGACATTATTGCGCCAATGTGGTTCTCAAATTTCACAAGATTCCTACTCTTGGAAGGGGTAGGAGAAAGCAATATTACGTCATATATGCCTGAAAAATGCGTCTAATTTGGTTCTAAAATTGCAAATGCTTTTTACACTGGGAGGGGGCCAGAACCCCCTCCCAGACCCACCCCCTGCTTGGTCGCTCCGCTCCCTCGCCGTTAAAGCCTCGTTCTGTTGCTTCATCATTTTACATATATTTCACCCCATGCCATTTTGTGCCCCCCCCCCGTAAGAAATTCATGGATCCGCCACTGATGCCCATACCCCTTGAGCTTCGGGGGGCTTCGCCTCTTGAACCCCACCGGGGCTTTGCCCCTAGACCCAACTTTGAGAAACGTAATTCAGCGGGGCCTGCATGTAAGAGTGGGGTGATTCGGATTTTTTTTTTTGTCAGCCCCCCCAAACGTATTTGCTCGTTACGCCACTGAAATAAACCCAACTTCCATGCTTATGTCATAGCCATTGCTCGTCTTTTTCATTTTGTATCATTTTATTAGATTAAAACAAATCCATTTCAAACTTGTTGTTCACTTGCTCGTGAACTTTTCGATTGTATATAGACTTCTACGCATCCCTTCTGCTCTTGAATATCACTTGCCCCCCCCCCCCCTCCTAAGAAATTTTGCCCCCCCCCCCCCAAAAAAAAAAAAACAGTAAAGGAGTAAAGATGGTTTGTATTTTTAACCCAAAAGAACATAACAAAAATAAAACCCTGAATTAAATCACATATAAAATTCCATTCAAAGAAAAGGAAAGTTAACAGGAATTAAATTTCCTAAACATTGCGAATGCCACCTACATTTATCAATGGAGGTTTTTATAATAGCGATACGCGCATATCGTGGACATATTGATAGAGCAGAATGGAAAAGCGTGTCTGTTTTTGTTATAGGGGTGAGAAGACATGAGCCCCTGAACGCTAGCGTACTGATGGGGGGGGGGTATTTCTTATTCGATACCAGTGATTTACAAATGTTGCTGAAATGACATGATTTTTCCTCAAATTGTTGGTAAGTCATACGTTTTTATGCGTTTGTTGGGAAATTAGAAATTCCCAAATTTACGGACGGGCGAAAAATTTGCTTATTTAGAAGCCTTTATGTCAGGGCCTGCAGAAAGGCTGGCCTCGGGGGCTGGAGCCCCCTTCACTTTTTGAAAAAAACTATGTTATAATAATAATAATAATAATTTATATTGCGCAGCTTTGATACAAAATATATTCAGCTGCGCTGGTTCAGAGCTCCTTTTTTACCGTGTGGGCAAACGTGACAGGAGGTGATTGCCGTGGATACCGTGTCAGATTTTTAAACTGTCAAAATATTTAACACGGCAGTCACGGTGCGGATGAGAAACCTAGTAGGCCGTAGGAAAAACGGGTGAACGAAACAAAACGTGACAGACCGTAATAGGCCGTAACAAAACTTTGAGGTGGTTCTTAGTGGGACGGGAGGCCCGCACATTCCCCAGCATGTTACGGTCTTTTCAAGTTTTGTCACGTTCTGCCACGTTTAGTGCACGTTTTGTCACGATTGCTGCGCATTTTGTCCCGTTTTGCCACGTTTTGCCACGGTTTGCCACGGTTCTCAAACGTGACAGACCGTAATAGGCCGTAACAAAACTTTGAGGTGGTTCTTAGTGGGACGGGAGGCCCGCACATTCCCCAGCATGTTACGGTCTTTTCAAGTTTTGTCACGTTCTGCCACGTTTAGTGCACGTTTTGTCACGATTGCTGCGCATTTTGTCCCGTTTTGCCACGTTTTGCCACGGTTTGCCACGGTTCTCATGACATGCCAGGGTGTATTGTAGCCGTTTTGTCGCGTTTTTTTTCGCATCCCGGTGTCTGACGGTTTTCGGGCGCGGCGCGTTGCGTTCTGGCACGGCGCACGCGGTCGGGAGGTAGTATACAAAAGACAGGCGCGGCAGGAGCTTCATTCGAGTCTGAGCAATCGACGACACATTACGGCATCTAAAAATAAGAAGAAAGAAGGTTAAGCTATGCCACCGAAGAAGCCAATACGTTCGAAGGCCCTCCGTCCTGCACCACCACCACCACCAGTAGTAGAGGAGCAGGAAAAGCCTGAAGATCCTCGCCGTTCACCCCCGCCAAATGAAGAGGAGCATGCTGATGCTGCTGACCCGGTCCCTGAACTGGAAACTGAACCTGAGGCTGAGGAGGCTGGGGAGGCTGAGGAAGACGCACCAGCTAGGAGGAGGGCAGCCCCCAGGGTCGTCACCACCTTTACGGAGGATGAGAAGGAGCTCATCATTGACTTCCTCCAGCAGCATCCTACGCTGTACTCTAAGAGGCTGGTTGGTTATAAAGACGCGGACAGTGGACAGAGCAGGCCAGGGCAGATGAGGCGTACGCCAAGCGAACTGAAGACGTGGTACAACAGCATCAGGTATCTTCTTAAGGCAAACGCGTCGTCTCCTAGGATGAAGTAAGGGATGTCCTGGTTCTGGTCATCGTTAGGCAGAGGGCATGGTGGTGGCAACCCTATCCGGTCTTCTTCGAGAAGTCTACTGAGCCCTGAGTCATTATAGATTAGGGCATCAGACATGTGTCCCACTCCACAAAATTCAATCCATATAAAACGATACTGGACATCCACCAAGGCGATGAGAGGGATACTGAAAAAAAACTTGTAGTTGTGGTACAAGGAGCCTGTGTTGGGTGGCTTGCTGATGGCAATATGCTTGCCGTCCAGAGCTCCCACCGCATGAGGCACATTCCACTTGTCTTCAAACTCCTGGGCAAGGGCTCTCCACTCATCGGGCGTCACAGGAGCGCCGAACACTACGTCCTTGTAGGCTTCCTCGATGGCCTTGCACACTTCTGGCACAATATGGCAGATGGCTGCTTTACTGCACCGGAACGTTCAGCAGAGTGACGATTAATTGTCCCCAGTGGCTAGATGTCTCAGGGTCACTGATAGCTTCAGTCCAGGTGGTAGGGCAATGCGGAACTTCGTGTCTTATCTTTCGATTGCTGGTGTGAATCTTTCTAGGATATCATCGAAGAGCTCTGGAGGCATCCTCAGATAGTTCTGGAAGGCGTTGACATCTTCGGTGCAGAGCTCTCTGGTGTTGAGTAGTGGCCCAGCTGCTGCCTTCTGATAGCCATTTGCGCACCAACGTGGATCTTGGCCTTCTCATCCGCCTTCTTCGCCTTATTACTGCCTGCTGAACTCTGCCCTTCCCTCTCTTCAAATGATGCTGGCCTTCTTTTTGCTGACGCAAAGACTGGACGTATGCAACCAGCAAAAAGTTGCAAACACAAAATCTTCTTCATCTTGGGCTTACATTGTCGCGTACATTGATTGCTATTGCTTAAAGGCCTTTTTATACCGTGGGCACAAACGTGCTCCAAAACTTCCCGGGGTCCACGTTTCATTCGTAGAAAGCCTTGACAGAATTTGAACCACTCGTCAGACCTTGATCAGAACGTGATAAACGTGAGGGACCCGATCAGAACGTGACGGGCCGGGAGGGAGCGTACTGGCATCCGTGGTAGACCGCGGGCCGAACCGTGGTGCGCCTTTGAACCCTTGGGACTCAGCAGCCCCCCCCCCCCACACGGCCTGCCACGGATACTGTGATAGACCATGACAAAACTTGACAAGACGTAACAAAAATTGACTACAAATACAAAAATGGCCAAAATCCCACGGCGCACTACTTTTCAGGCAAACAGGGCTGCCGTGGCCGCCGGGAACATAGTGTAAACGTAGCATTAATTGTTACACTTGTTTTGAGCATGAACTAATAGACCCACTCATATTCTTAGTAAGATCAGGTTCGAAATGAGAATGAGAGAGAGAGATATTTAGATGCCTTTTTGATCTTCCTAAATAATTAGACTGTCGTCATTATCATTACTTAAACTCAAGCTGGCGCCATTAACTTCTATGTTGGAAGTTTAACTTTATTTAATCAGTTGTAGGGGCATGTTCCTGAAGAAGAAAAGAAAACTGCAAAAAAGCTATAACCCTAAGCCCCAACCCTACCAGATGCACACGGTTCATGCATGCAAATGGTGGAAATTAGCTAACTTTAATAGCTATACATGAACGCTGTGGCATTTTTCTTGTAATCATGCCTCTACAACTTAATAAATGATGCCAACCTTGTTTAGCAGAGCATTACATTGTTCAGTGCCATGCATCACGTTTTGCAGAGTGGACATTTCTATCACGTAGCGTGCGTGCTGTGACGAAGGGGAATTCCCGTATTTAGATGTTTATCGCCGCCATATTGTTGATGTGAAATGTGTAGCTACCGGTCCTTGCGTAGGAGCCTAGGACTAGTCTAGATCACTGTTCATCGTGGCTGGGTCTTCTGATTTCTTGTGTTTGTGACAGTCAACTTCTAGTCTGTTCAAGGTGAGGTGTTAATGTTTATTTTTTGAGAAAAATTAAATAGATAGGGGTTAACAGTGGCGTAGCTACTGGTGACGGGCACGTGCCTCCCCGATCGAATGGCATGAAAAGTAAGAGCGAGGGGAAAGGTTACGGAAAAGGAAAAAGAACCTGGGACAATAATTATAAGGAGAAAGTTTTCTCGAAAACTATCTTTATAGATTATACAATTTTATGAATGCACTTCTTACAACATACTTTATTATAAAGAAATATCACGGATTTATTTCATATTGAGAATTTTACCTGTAAACGGAAACCGACTCTTAATATTTATCGGTCATGAATATACATGTTACGGTGGCTATATAATTTATATTTATATATATTTTTATGCCACATGTTCGTGTAGTCCCACACACATCTTTCTGTGTACAGTGCTTCTAACTTTACCAAGACTGGGCCAAATTTGTTATCATGTTGATGATTTCAGAACAGTACACACCAATACTTATATGCTTAGTGATGTGATGGTTATTTTACCTGACTGCTAAGAAAGCATACATGCCTGTAAGTAAGCAACCAGACGGCCGACGGCTTTAGGTCCTCTCCGAGGGACCTGGTAGTGAGGATTAAATCCTTACCAAAGTGCATTAGCGCATCGTCTTGGTTTCGAACCCGGGTCACCGGATTACGAGACCACTGCTCTACCGACTGAGCTATCGCGCCTCCCTATGCTAGAGGAACAACCTTTTCTGATCGGTTCCACAACGTTTTATTCACAATGCACAATTGTCAACTTTTTCTGATCTCCATCATTGATGCCAGTCTGATTTTTTTTTTAAGAGATTATCTGCCACAACAGAAAATTAGCGTATAGGTTTTTTCCTTGATCCTCTTTTCATTATGTTATTCACTGTATGTTTTACATGAATATTCTCACCTAAGTCTTAAAAGATCACTTATTTACAAATTTCGGGGTCTTTGGTTGAATGATTTGTATTTGTTTTTTAACAAACAGAGTTGAGAAAATATGATTGAAGTTTAAAGCTCATTGTGTGTATATATGCTCTCAAAATTGAAAGTTAAAGCAACAATTAAAGTGATGATTATGATGATGAAATTCTGGATTGATGAGGTAACAGCCATGAAACAGTGTTTCTTGATACTATCAAATGCATTCGATAGTCAAATTAGAGGCTTGCAAATACTTAAGGTTATTATTATTATGGATTATTTACCAATCAGGTGTACCAATATTGCTTCTTTTTGTTTATCTGTAAATATGTTTGGTATTGATACCATTATATTGAAATATCTGTTATTTCTGTTATTGGTTTCAAACAACAGACCGAGTATAATATTAGTTTATTCAATGAGAAGATGTTTTAGTTAAGTCAATGCTCACAGGGTCTACCGATCACTACTTACATAAATACTTGTAGTTGACAAGGTCTTCATCAGTACAGTTATAAGAAGTAGATGCTAGCTGTAAAAACTCGCGTCTCCCTGGTAATACACATTTTTGGGGCAAATTATCAAAATATGCTTGGGGGAATCCTATTTGCGTCCTTGATGTAGCAGAAAAGAGAAAAGAAAGGGAGTTAAATAAAAGATAGAAGACATATCGGAATAGAGTCTAGGAGAGTATTTATTTGTGCCCGTTTATTTTCAAACTTACCATTTCCACACTCTACAGGGGGAAAGAGTGTATGATAGAGATACTCTGTTCACATGTATGCCTATTATACTGATAGCGTTGGGTATTGTGTTGATAACAAACGTTTCAAGGTTGAAATCACAGACATTGAATGTATATATATATTTCACACAGCGTATGACATATTTATAATCAATACGTATGGAAATGTATCGAGTTCTATACAGGCTCAAGTTTTGTTGGAGGCACGCCATGAAATATAAATTCGACCATTGCACTTAACTTAAAATATCTTGCAAACTCCTAGATAAGTGTTTCTGATAAAAGTATCAAACAACAGACAGAGTACATGTGATCAACATAAAGTTCAAACCAAGTTTGATTTAATGAAAAAATGTTTTATGTAGTATATTAAGTTTAGTCAACGCACCACATGGCCCACCCTCTATCAGTACTAATATAAATAGTTGACAAGGTATTCATCATGCGTTGTGGCGTGCGCCTGTAATCCAGCTAACTACTGATTAAGCCGAAGACGTAGGATCGAAACTGAGTCACGTCTTTCGGATGGTGACGTTTAAAAGTCGGTCCCCAGACGTAAGTAATCATATCTGATCGATATACACGTCTGTAAAAAAAAAAAAATACACACACACATCAGTACAGTAATAAAAGATAGATGTTACCTGTAAAAACTCACATCTTCTTGGTAATACATAATTTTGGTCAAATCATCGAAATATACTTTTAAGAGATTCGATCTGCAACCTTGATGAAGTATACATCAGAGAAGAAGAATAAATAAAGATAGAATAGAATGTAGAATACATACGGGTATAAGGTCAGGAAGAGTATGTGTCCGTTTCACTTTAAATTGCTTCATGTTCACACTCTAAAGGGGGCAAGGAGTATATCCCCTCCCTCTCTTGGTTAAACTGCCTCTCGAAATTTGAACATGTAGTACAGGTTACAATATTCCCGTTAGTGTGTAAATGGCAAATGACGAGTGCCAGGGTGATTCAAATTGAATTTGGGATCGGGGTGACGCGAAGCTTTTATTTCTTGAAAGGGTGCCGTAAATTCAAAAAAAGAAAAAAGAAAAACAATGATAATAAGTTTAATATGAACATTGAGTCTGGTCATACTGAAATAGAGGTCAACTTCCATATGTGATGCACAGTAATGCATACCATAGTGTTATGGTTAATGGGCAAATAACATCTATTTTTCGTGTAGAAAGGGGATATAGGCATGGGGATCCAAATTCTCTATTATGTTTTTTGTTATGCGCCGAAATTCTTTGGATGTTAACTCTAAATTCACACTCTGTGAAAGGAATTTCTGTCTGTTGAAAGGAATTTAAGATCCTTCAGTATGCCCGGAGGGAGGAGGGAGGGGGGGGGGGGGGGGGGGGACTCATGTATATTGGGTATACGGGGATATGCCGCTCGGAAGAGTGACTTTTTCAGGAAAGATCCTTAGACATGGGTCCCCTTTTCATTAAAATTTTTGTTTAGACATGGGTCCCATTTTTCAAAAAAAAACTTAGACATTCGTCCCTTTTTTCATTTATTCCTTTCCCTCTTTTCTTCCTCATTTCTCCGGGATTTTGGGATTTGCTCCTTAATACTCGAGCATACATAAATGCCTAAATCTCTCCCATCTCTAAATAAATCCGGGGCCTAAATAATATTGGGGAATCCTATGGTGATTGTATTTCCCGTGTACGAGGTGTACGTAGCTCGTAAACACAACTAGACCCCGGGGTACCACATATATCAGGACCCCATGGGCTGTATATATACCAGGTACTCACATGGCATAATGCGCTGAAAATGATATGATCGACAGCGGCTTATGCCGAAAGGGTGGGTAGGGTAGCGTCGCGTTGACTTGAACGCGACCATTCGTCCAAAGCCCCCCCCCCCCCGTTTGGCCCAAAGTGTGTGTTAAAAATATATAAAAAGATGGAGAAGCAGAACTATCCGTTGATCGTACTTTTAGGTTGCTTGAACATTTTTTTATTATTTAAACTGTTTCACACATAATAACTATGTGAAGTCAAACACAGAAAGACACGAATGCACACGCACATAAGCCCATATATACAACCACACCCCCCCCCCCCCCACACACGGCAAACGACACATTTTCATTTGACTGTTTTTCTAATTTACGAATGAAATGAACTTTGTAAATAACTATTGAGTTTTCTTACGTGTCGTAAAACAATTCTGCTTGAACTGCGATTCCACTGGGAAGTAAAAATCTGACTGCACTGTGGACACTTTGCCCCTGTCATTATTATCTTCACGTTTGGTTTATAAAAGAGCACCGTAGGTAGGCAGGTCTCGGTTTCGAATCCGTTGGAATTCCATCTTGCCCTTTTGTAATCACAATCTCAATATATTTATATTTCTGGTCAGTTACTTTATAATCATGCTTGAATTAATCTTTACTTATTAAGGCAAAAGGAATACCAAGAAAAGCTTTATTTGAAGTTGAAATGATCCATAATTTAGGTAGTTTCACACTAATGTTCACATTCACATGTGGGACAATGACGTGCCACAAATGGCGTGTACACAAACTAACACGGAATCGTGGAAACAACCAAAACAAACACATACACACACAAATTAATGTACATTGAAATAAATATGGATAAAAGGGACATTTTAACCGTTTAGATGCTGTTTTTATTGTATTCATGACCAGACTACATGAGGCTGTGCTAAACGCGAACATCTTTCCATGACAAAGTAATACATTTATCGTATTATTCAGGTGTTACCGAGTCTAAAATAAACTTTGTTTCAGTAAAAAAATCAAAAAAACATTACATTTTTGAAAATTACATTGCCATAAAATCTCTCCTGTCAGATTTTTTAAATTGCATGCTTCTTTTTCTTCTTTGACTTATTCCATCGCCAACCTCAGGTGTATACTTTCACACTTTGTCACAATCAACGTTAAATTCTCACAGTCAACAAATGAACATTAACGTATACAAACTTATCATTACAAAAATCAATCATCTTCTCAGATTTAAAAAAAAATGCATTTGCAGAATGTGGAGACCAAGAACTTAAATTAATATGGCTAGGTTCCGATTCAAAGGCTCATATCCGACATACTGTTGCCCCCGAAGTAATGCACATTTGTGACAGCATTTTTCTTATAATATGTGACAGAATAGAAACTAATTAATATAAATGATAAAAGGCTTTCATGGTGAAATCAGGAAGATTAGCAAAACATTGGCACAAGAACATTTTGGCAATGATTTTGAGTCACCAATCAGCATTAAAAAAACATACAACATTTGAGGCAAAAGTAAAAAATCTGGTTATGAATCATGCTCAAAGAAAATTATATTTACCCCATTTAACAAGTGGTTACATGATTAAATCAGCAAGACATTTCGGGAAATGCTGCAGTCCTCGGCTGCATTATTATGGGCTACCCTGTACAATAATTCCACCTATATAATGTCAAACAAGATTTTCCTGATGTAGTATGACTGTCCTGATGATCTCATGAAATATGTTAATCCCAATATAAAAAGTAAACAAAATCGTCTTGTTTGGAGACCGAAGATAATTTTTCAGGCGTTCTATGAATTTTGACCAAAACTGTAAGGCATTTCCATCAGTCACAATAATTTACTCTTAAAAATGCATACTGGTAAGAACTTTGAAGGCAATCAAATAAATAAAGTAAACAAGTAAACAGCTACAATTAAAAAAGAACGCCAATCGTTCGTTCGTGTCTCCTTAGATCAAGATTAATGTAATCTTGATCTTCGGAGTAGTTGCTACAACCGGCCGTGTCAGACACGTTGCCCCGGGGTGCGAGATAGGACTCTTGTAACGTGCCCCCATTTAAAACAATTATACAATAACAGTTAACATTTACATTTAATTAATAGTATGAAACTATTAAAATTACTCTCATGTTACGGGAAAAAATATTGCATATATATAGATTATGAATCAATTGATTTGGTCGATCCAGTTCGATGGCACAAACACGGCACTACTGGAAAGAGATCCTAATAATTACAGAGCTTGGTCTTGTTGGTCTGTTCGCCAGCAGTTTAAGGATATGGAATCCCGCGGCACATTACTCACAAGATTTTTAACAAGCCAAGCTTATACAGAGCCTATAATAAGTAATGTTGTGCATGTACCACCCACCCGATCGATCAAAAACTTATAACTCATAACTGAATTAAAAAAAATGAAAATGAAGAAGAAAAAAAATAAAGGAAAAAACACGAAATGGTAACCATCTAAAATTGCATAGTTGTGATAAATATCTATAAAGATTTATCAAGCACCAAAAATAAATAATATCATGTTCAAGAAAAAGATATATACACTTTGTATTCTTCTTTCGTGTCCTCAAATGCTCTGCCAGGCCTTGGCACACTGAAGAGCCTTCTCATTTGCTGCCACCAGGTCTTCCAGGCAGCATTGGTCAATTAGGAGTGGACATCTTAATAGGTGTGACATGGATTGCACGGATGTTCCACACTCGCAGTTGGTGTCTGTGTCGTCAGTATATCCCAATTTATTCATGTTGTATTTACATCGCCCCACCCCTGTACGAAGCCTATTGAGGGACTTCCACGTCTTCCAATCACATCTATGGCCAGGGGGGCAGCTGTTCCTTGGTCGGGATTGGTAGCTTTTCATGGTGGTGGTTTTCACAACGTTTCTCTTCCCACAAGATCACTCTGGTTGAATGAGGAGGTTGTGACAGTGGCTGGACTGTATGAAGGAAGCTTTTCCTTGACTTCAGGCGGGTAGGGGCCGGTTGATGCGAGTAAAGGGGATGGCAGGTGTCCTCAACTTGTCTGCTGCGTTCAGTCCTACTTGCAACTGCTCTGCGGACATCGGATGGAGCAATGCCGGCCAGGGAGTGCAAGCTGTCCACATTCGTGGGCTTGAGGCAGTCAGTGATGCATCTGCAGCTGTCGTTGAGTGCTGCATCAACTTTCTTTGTATGGGATGATCTTCCCCATACAGGGCAGGCATATTCTGCTGCAGAGTAACACAACGCAAGAGCAGTTGACCTCAGCGTTGAGGAATTGGCACCCCAAGATGAGTTTGCCAGTTTCCGTAGGAGGTTGTTCCTTGTCCCAACTTTACCCTTCACCTTTTGAACATGCTGTTTGTATGAAAGGGTTCGGTCAAGAGTTATTCCAAGGTAGACAGGGTGATCGCAGTGTTTCAATGAGACATCGTTCCATTTCAGGGACAGCTTCCTCCCAGCATGGGCTGCTATGCCAAGGTCATCAGCATAGATGAAGCTTCTTGTCCCTGGGTGCACTGGCTGGTCGTTGGTGTAAACATTAAATAGGACAGGAGCAAGTACGCTGCCCTGAGGTAGACCATTCTTTTGTTTCCTCCATCTGCTGCGCTTCCCGTTGAGCTCAACATAAAAGCGTCTATTTTCCAGGAGCATTTGGAACGCCAATACATGAACACAACTCAACTTAATATATTGTAGACAAGATATTTAGGCAGGAAGTTGGAACAGCTAATTTTCATCTATTAAAACAGCAGAACTCAACAAATTCAAATTATGCCCCTCTTCTTATCTGATGTTTTGATTCAAAAACATACTTTATCATGTAACGTGTCACTTCTCGCTAAAACGAGGTATCGTCAGATGTTTTCCACTCATAAGTTTAGTGAGATAAAAACTGGTAATCTATCACAATCATGACCTTAAAATGCGTTCAGACTGGTACCTGGCATTTCGCTATTTTGTTTACTACATTGAGTCTTCCACAAGTGCAAACAAAAAGTTAAAGAAACAAGAAAACAAACAAAACCAAAAAACTGCCATTATCTCCAGAGTATATATCTTCCTTTTGTCAGTTCATAACTTGTAACAATAATTGATGGCAAAGAAACTGACAGTTCTTCCCATTCTGTGAAGTGTTTTACTTCCATTAATGTATTAATGATTATTATTTTGTAAAGATCAACTACCCTCAACATTGCAGGAAAGATACAATAGGTTTGATGGCTATTTCCAGTGGTTCATAGCATCATAGATATATTGACAAAGGGACAGACAGATGAAGTGTAGAACATCCTCCTCCCTTTGTGGTAGATGACATTAAATTAATCTAAAATACAAAGCCTTAACATTGTCAACCTGATGAAATTCATGTTGCCAACAACGAACCATCATGATAATATGAGGATACATAGCATCATCGTCAATATGAAATAAAAAAGTTATTGCTTCCACTGAAAAGAATGGCCATACATGTAAGTGCTGTATGTGGGGTGCACACATTCCTACTACCGGTATGTGGCATTATATGACTATTACAATACCAACTGCTGAACAGTGTCGAAAGTATTCTATTTATGCATGTCTCCATATTGTCCCGTTCATAAATTATAATAGAAATACACTACCACATAAATTGAGTTTGTGCATTTGTCATTATCCTAGTTCAAATCATATTGTTATGAGATTTAAACACACCCTTGTTGTAATTAATTCATTTACCTTCAAATACACAAATCTGAAAAATATATATGGAACACCCCTTTGACATTTTTTGACATATGATTTCATTTTCAGTCCAAGTAGTGCTTTTTTTTTGTTTTTACCCCATCCAAGAGAACATCAGTTCAATAGTACTGCCTGCATACTGCAGTGTTCTTCACTGGAGCCTCTTTTCAATAAAACAAACACCTGTTTGGTTATATTATGACTGTGATACAACAGCAACAATAACAATCAGTTGCCATAATGTACTTGAAGTCTATATGCTCTCAGGAACTCGGACCATGCACATATGCTCGGGTAGGTCCCCTATAGTAGGCTGTAGGACATCTTAGAGTAATAAGTGGACATCAAACTCGGTCGGGCTGTTTTTACCGCTCTAGTTGAATGAAGAATATAATAGGAAATACAATTGAATAAGAGAATGCATGAATTTGAAGACTGTGATAATTGTATCTGCTTTCATGCCATATGGTATAGCCACAGGAAACAAGCCTGATGAGAAAACAAAAATAGAAATATCACTTAATGTAATTAAAACCCCCGCATCACCAATTCACATGCCAAATGTATACTGCAAACATTTTATACTGCATCTAAATTGTTTTAAAAAAAAAAAGCATTTTGGTAAAAATTTGCTGTAACCATGGCAACGCCTCATTTGACATACACAAAATGTCTATCTTGCTTTTTTGCACTTTAAGTTTATTATGTGTACCAAGTTTCATCAAAATTGCTCAACAATTGTGGAAGAAGTTCGCTCTACAAGGGTTTTATATAAAATTGGCATATTTTTTGGAGCAAAATTGTGGTTACCATGGTAACACTTTATCCAATATACACAACAAATATGTCTTGCACATCCTTACTTCAAAAGCATCAAGTGTACCAAATGTCATCAAAATAACTCCAAAATTGTAGAAGAATTTCACCCCACAAGGTTTTGATATCATAATGGCATATTTTTTTGGAGCAAAATAGTGGTTACCATGGCAACGCCTTATCCGGAATACACACAAATTATGTCTTACACAGCTTCACCTCAAGAGCATCTAATGCTTAGAGGGGGATCCCCCAAAGAAGGACGGAGCCCCAAGGCTTCTGAGGGGGTCATCATAAAGTTGAACCTTGCCCCTAGACTTCATTCATGCTCGAAAGGGGCTCCCAATGGTGAGACAGAGCCTCCGGGCCTCAGAGATACTGGGAGGGGGCTTTAAATATATGGGCAAAGCACCCGGTCTTATGTTATGCTGAGTGGGGGTTCTCTAAAAGGGCGGTGCCCCTAGACTCCATTCATGCTCGGAAGAAGCTCCCCAAGAGATGAACAAATGGGCAGAAAGTGCAAGATTGCCCCTGAATTAATGAAGCCCCCCCCCCCCCCCCATTCCCTACCATTTATATATAACCCAGGGGCGGATCCAGCCGGCGGCAGGAGAGGGGGCCAAAGAGGGGGCCCAATTTCATGAGA
Source organism: Strongylocentrotus droebachiensis (assembly GCA_035222895.1). Lineage (NCBI taxonomy): Eukaryota > Metazoa > Echinodermata > Echinoidea > Camarodonta > Strongylocentrotidae > Strongylocentrotus > Strongylocentrotus droebachiensis. The sequence continues at coordinate 41,009 of JAVYIG010010018.1, read as the reverse complement.
GAATATTGAGCGGCGAAACAGCCAGCCGGTAAATAGGCGGTCGGGAGGAGGGGGGCGGGGGTAGTGAGCATTATTATTATATATTTTTTTTTTTTGGGGGGGGGCCTCGAAAATTTGAAAAATTGCACCCCCCCCCCCCTTGATCACCAAGAGAGGGGACCCATCTAAAAAATAAAAAAAAAGGTAAAATTAACGTTGTTTTAACGCTATAAAGGTTGAATCTAGCAGATTAAAAGGAACAATCTGACTTTTTGAAAGAGTGGTCACTCCCGGTCCTTTTAAATTGACATTTAACATTTCAGTTTTAGAGTGTATCTATTGGATAATCCTAACTGTGTACAAAGGCAGTGAAATGAGTACCGGTACGGGAATATTACTTTAATATGCATTTGGCCACTAGAAATCTTGCATTGGTCACCAATTAATTAGCATGTATGTACAACACACAAGACTGGAGAGTGTATAATTATATCTAATGTGAAAATGTTGCAACCTAAAAAAAAAGGCCTAAAGGGAAAGCCGTGCCAGATCCAGTCATGATGTATTCATTTATTCTCACCTGAACATCGATGGAGTACCTGTTCTTCCTCTTGAAGTAGTACCTGGCTCTGGATGTAAACCTGTGTCCCATCAACAGCACCCACAACTCCTGAAAAATCTGCAGTACTGGAAAAACTGCTTCTAAATAGTAGTCACTGTTTGCCTTGTTGTGACTTGTAGAAAACTTCATGACTTCCCCCTTTCTTCTGGCAACAGCTTCGGAAACACCCCCTCACTACTCTCCATTCGGCAAACAGATGACTGTGACACGGCATGCCGCCTCCTCACTGTGCATCCTTTAGATCGTATTACCCTTTAAAAAAAAACACACGCATTGAAATAAATCCTTTTTCTGCTGGTTTATGCTAGTATATGGTTGCATCCCCAACTGTCACTGTCACTTAAAAAAAAATTATACTGATTTCTAGATGTGGTGTGAATCAGTTTAACACAAAATACAAAATTGTGCAATCTCCTTTACGGTTTCACCTTTTGTAACATTTAAGTACACAAAACAACAAATCACAAACTTGTTTCCAACACGTAATATGAATAATTTCCTCATGTATTAAAGCCAAATAACAGTAATGGGAAATGCCCCTCACACAAATTATGAAAATTATGCTTTCATCACCTACCATGTGAAAGAATAAATATCATAACTTATCTATCAATGTATATGACAGAAAATGCTTAGAAATTGATTAAATTTATGTAAACGCACATGTGCATGGCATTGGGGGGCTTGCACGGTCGTAGGCAGACCAGCGGAGTGGGGCAAACGAACAGTAAATTCAGGCGGTCAACGTAAATTGAAGTATTTCTGCATTTTAATAACGACACTAGGGTTGGATTTCACAACAGAAGCCCCTTTTTATAGCTGTGTTAACAATATTCATCAAGTAGTTCGGCCATGTTTTAGGCAACTTTCCCAATACAGAGTTTGAATTCAAAGTACCTCAATCTAAAACAAAAGGCTCGTCCTCGTAATCCTCCAGCGGGTTTTCCCAATCTCAGAGGCCTCTGCCCGGTTGTGCTGCTATATATTGCTCCAGCTCCTCCTCCAGGTGCACCAGCTCATTATGCTGAATCAGCTGCATTTCTACCATCTTTACTGGAGTGAACATAAAATGAAACAAATGTTTAAATAATGTTTTTAAAATAAAGAAATGTTACTTGTGCTTGTGACTTTGTGGGTGATCCTGGCTCTGGAGACCAAGCCAGTTAATTAAGACAATAAGAACCAGAATTAAATTTCATAAAAGCTTTGTTTGTCAGTGCCATTCATTTTGGGGAACATTGGCATTGCTGATGCCACTTTAATTTCTATTTACCAGTGAAACAAGTGATTACCATCATTGCCAGGCCTAGGCTAGAGCCTGGAATTGGCATATCATTATCATGAATTGGAAATAACTAGTGTAGATCTAAGTCTAGATCTAGGCGTATATTTAGTCTAATTGGCATGTGTCATGGCATTGTTGACAACAAGACATAATTTAACAGGACAGTCATACTCAGATATAGTCTAGTCTAGGCCCTGCTAGGCCTAACTCCAACCCAGGGTCAGGGGTGCGAGCTCCGCCACCGCCTTGGGCGTTGGACTCGAGCTCCCTCAGACTCAGTCCCTGAACTCTGGAATTTTTATCATATTCATATTCATTGTCATATGGCCTAGTCTAGGCTCTGTCTCTACATCTAGCAATCTTGAGAATTTTCTTTTTAACTTTCAGGCTGGATCAAGTTTGGAATTTGAAGGGGAAAAGATTTGAAAGAGACGTCAAGACGATTTCCTTTTGCGACAGCAACCTAAAATCTAGGCTGACCCCAACCCTATTTTATGATTTATATATCATATTATTATTAGATAGACCTTATATCATTCTAATCTGTACCCGTATTTGTTTAATTTGGGTGGCTGTCGCAAAAGGAAATCTTTCCGAGACGAATTCAAAGAATTGTAGGCCTAGTCTATTTTAAAGTAAGATAATAAATACAGCACAAATGTTCATGCATGGGACTGATTGGAGAACAAAGTTAAGAGGCCATCGGATATGAAAACACCGAACATTTCATGGTAAATGGAAAGTTATAAAGCATATCACATATTGAAATGTCGATAAAGTAAAGAGTATGGATTCGACTACATGTACAGGTTTTATACTTACGATTTTAAGGAAAGGATCGAGAGATTGAGAGATTTCATTTGCACTATAAAATCGGGCTGACCAAATATTATCGCAGATTGTTTTGGCGGTGAAATATTTGGATAAAATCAATCGAGCATAAATTATCTCCACGCAGTGCTGCATCCTGATTGGTTGATAGCTCTCAGACCAGGTTTGAGAAATTACAAACCTCCCCTCTGAGCAGTCTGTAAATTTCGGGTCTGATGACGTACATAAACCATGGTCTGAGGACAAACCTGCTTTGTGAAATGTAATTTCAGACCAAGGTCTGAACTCAAACCTGAAACGCGTCATATGACGTACGAAAACCTTGGTCTGAGGACAAACCTTGCTTTGTGAATTGGACTATTGTGTTTGTACCCGTCCACAAGCACGCATCAGATTATTTGGGATGTTGGCCTGTTGTTGTTGTTTTTTATTTCTTCGGGATACTTCTAAGGAACCAAAATGGGAACAATGCACAAAATAAAAACAATTTTTCCCACATATCTCATTATCTGCGCGAATGCTGACGATGATGATGTTATTGTATTGATAACAAAAAACGTTTTTGGAACAGTGAACGCGTACCCCATTAATTTTTGTCGATAAACAAACTTGCAAAATCGTGTTCATCTTTATTTTTTGTTCGGGTTAGTGAACCGTAGGAATAGAAGTTTCGTCGGCAAATTTCTTGCCGTATGGGGTCATTAAACAAAATTGAACTGGACTCACACTCATCAAAATGGCTCCCGCGTATGTCATCAATTCGTCAGAGGAACGTGACGAAGGAACTGATGTTGACATGGCGGCAGGAACGGATGTTGACATGGCGGCAGGGACCGATGTAGACGTGGCCTTTGAGACTTGGAAGGTTAGTGCACCTCATGATTTATTTTCTTCTTGGTACAAAAGATAAAAACTAATGAAGATAATGAACAGGAAGAAACCAATGATTTTGAAGATGTACGATGATGAAGGTTGTAACCATGCCATTATGAACCATCACAGATATGGTTTTCAAATTAGTTACATGGTCGAGTGCAGACTACGTCTGTTAATGGTGTAATGTCAGATTTTTGGCCAGTTGAATGTGGAATCCCCCAAGGATCCACCTTAGGACCTCTGCTTTTTATATTACATGTTAATGATCTGTCATTTGGCCTCGGCCACTGTAAAGTTAGGATGTATGCTGATGATGCGGTATTTTATTGCTCGGCAAATGATACTGTAGAACTCCCCTGACGGGGGTCGTACTTTTTAACTCACGAGGAATAAACTGCACCATTAAACAATCAGGTTATATAATTGCTAACAATAATTTATTAATGATAATCAACACAAATCATCAAGAGTCGTATAATCGGTCGTGTTAACATAATAATCATATGTTTCCGTAGGGAAGAACGTCCAAAGACGGAAGATAATATACATGAAAATAAGAATGATCATAGTAAACGGAATTGTCTCGAGGGAACACCCCGGAGATATAATCTCCGTCACGTTCGAAATTGAATACAACAAAATATAATCAAGCATCAACAACACCAAATGCCAATCATCAAATATATAATTCCAGATAGTCAAAAAGGATCGTAAATTAGTTCAGCAAAGCGTTCAATGAAAACAAACGATCAAACCAAATCAGTATTACCGAGGTCAGGCGATGACGATGGTGAAGATGGCGACGAAACGATTACGATGATGATGACGAAGACGTAGCTAGACGGCTATGATGACGAAGACAGCGGCAATGACGGATACAAAGATGAAGACGACGATGATGACAGAGACGATGAAGACGTTGGTCTTGTTGATGAAAGTGATAAGACGATCGAACGATGGATGCGAGGATGGTCATGAAGATAATGTCAATGATGTGGTGATGACGATGCTGGCGATCATCGTGTCAACACAACACCATGGCTCGTGATTGCAGTCGAAAATATAATGAGTCGATGATGATGAGGTGAGGTGATGACGATGGCGTTCATCGTGTCAACACAACACAATAGATCATGACGAGGTGGTGACGATGGCGTTCATCGTGTCACTACAACGATAAGTGTCGGTGGAAAAGACAGATCCAAGAATATGCTAGCAAAAGCGATTCAAGTCTCTCCACAAATGAAATATAAATAAAAGTTGAATGATGAACAAGTCACCCGGGAGAGGTCCGGGGACGAAGTCGTCGAGTCCATGTCGGACGAAATTTCGACCGGCACAGTAAACAAAAACACAGTCACGACCTGTGTGTGCCGATAAAAATAATCCCTCTGATTTCCACATGGAAATATCAGGAAGAACAAAACAGTCGCTGGTGTAGCGCGATTGGTTTAAACAAGCGCACCAAATTAATATGCACGTATACGCGCTGTGCATAACAATGACAAATCTACATAACAATAGAATATAGTAATAGGCCAGACAGAACTGGTTGGGACATGTCTGAAAAGCCAGACGGTGGACTACGCAAGGGAAATTAATTCTCCCTAGCCGCCATCTTGACAGTAAAAAGGCAATGTATATTAAACATGTACAAATCAATGCTTAAAACGTTATTATACATGCAAAATTTAAAGTCGTGACATTTGGTCACTACAATACTATAGAATTAAGTAAGAATATAAATGAAGATCTAGAATATGGTAAAAAGTGTTTGATACAAAACAAACTGTTTAATATATACACAAATGAATACATTTTATTCGGTACGAAACAACTTCTGGATAAAGTTAATATATAAAAGAGGATTTGATTCTTTGTATGTTCCTGCCCATATGTAGGCATATCAAAACACCTCCAAAAAAGAGCAAATTTAATTTTCTGGGGTGGGGTAATTGTTCTAGGGGGAGTTTTCCGGGGGGGGAATTTTCTAGGGAGTGATTGTCTAGATACGGCTACTCACAAAAATAGAGGACCGCTTGAAACTAATTTCTGAGGTAATGGGAGCACAGTAATTCTCCGTTTCCATATCAAATGCAATGGTACACTGTGGGTATAAGGTTGTGATGGTCAAATATGTCTCAGGTACCCACACTTTGATTGTAAAGGCCAAAATGTTAAGGGCATCCAACTATATCAATATGATTTTCTTTCTAAAGACATTTAGATGTGTGTTATACTAAAGACACTTATCAAGTCAACCAATATCAACTCATAGTAGGGGCACGTGAACGCCCCCACCCCCTCCCGGGAGCCCTGAAGTTATTCATAACATTCCAATCGGAAATGCATTTGTGTGATAAATCTTATATTTTAACCTGTCATATATTAAAAACATATGCTATATGATGTAATGAACCCATTGAGGAAAGTCATGGATAATATATTATACATGACAGGCATCTTTGCCTTCCATTACAATTTTTGAGGTTCTTTTTCTTCATTTTGTTGAAAAGCACTGTTCTAGCCCATCTGCCTTGGAATAATACATTACAAATCCAAGTTGAAAAAATAATGTTGTTATTATAATTTGATTCACATCAATTTTGGGTGTAGGCTCTTTGTAAAGTAAAAACATATCTTATGAAAACTTTTCATGTTTTCCCATTACATTTCATAGTCAAAGGAGTTAGAAGGAGTAGTACTTCACACTCGACGACTGACTGTTTGTGGTGCGTATAGCGATACACCTTTCAGGCTGGTAGGAGAAGGTTTGTGAAACGATATCTGATAAGATATGAAATCATTACGCGAAAATCATGATGTTGAAACCCTTTAAAAAGCATTACATGTACCATATATTGCATTGTTATGGCTTTATAATCTAATACAAGTTTTTATTTCTAGCTAAACCAAATGAATAATTTTGTTTTATTAAACAGCCATCCTGTATGACCATATAAGTATTTTCCCCTTTTCTCCCAATTTGGTTTACAAAATGTTCTTTAAAAAAAAGAAATACAATTTACAGGAATTTCTTCTGAAAACACGCAAACAAAAATCTATTTTGCCTGAAAATATCTTATATGCTTTTTCAAGCATTTTATGATGAATTTATCCACTTTCATCTCCCGTCAGCAACTAAATAAAGGAGTAAATGTGAGTTAAATGTTGAATTAGTTCATGTAAAGGCGGCTAACTTGAGGATGAACGTGTACTCAAAGGTACCGGTAGGGAGTAGATATGACATTTGTAATAAAAATATGCCAGCCTTTGTGTACCTGTAGCAATTACGCATGTTCTATACGAAGACACAAACCTGTAAATGTTTGTGTGATCATCATAGTAGAGGTGTTGTGGTCTAATAGACATGATTCGCATGGTTTAGGGATCAAGTCTTGTCGCAGCACTAATATGCTTTTGAAAGACATTAATCTAAAATCTGCCACTTTCCACTTGTGGTAAATGGAAACCCTACTGGAAGTTATTCTTTACTCCTGTGTCTTAGGGCAGCTTGAATCAAAGCTAACGTAAATAGGATTTTCTAGGCACCTTGAGCACTCCCTGGAATATACTTACGTATATATGGTTATTTCTATTTGTATGATGATCTGTATTATTATTATCATCATTATTATTATTATTATTATTATTATTGTTGTTATTGTTATTTTTATAGTTAAAGTTATTAGACTGTATAACATGACTTAAGCTATCATGATGCCTGCATGCATCAAGTCACAAAGTTACTTAATTCCTATCATTCCCTCTGTGGAATCTACATGTACATGCAAAGTACAGGTAGTGTCAATCTACAACATTCAGTAATTCAGTTTAATATCCGGATAGATTTTATAAACCCTTTTAATTTACCACATGTGCTTGATGGAGCCAAAACTGGGATCAGGATGAAAAGAAAATATTTTGAGGAGTCTTTTAACTCTGACAGTACTGATCTAGACACACCAATCCAATTTAGACTTAATTTTCATAGTGCTTGTTGAAATAGTCTTTACAAATTACTACCATTTATGTAAACATTTTATGAGGAATGAAGGGTGTTTATCAACTAGAAGAATATGCTAGATAGATTATATGATTGTTATTCATTTTTATATTAATACCTCACCGCAAGATTTGTATCAGTTATTATATAATGCTCTTTAGTGTACTTTGCTGTGAATTGGGAGGCCACACAAATGGGTTGTTTAATTGTCTTTTTTATTTAGGCGAGAAATCTGAGCAGGACACTGTTTTGAGGGGTGATGCTGGACTGGAGCTTCATGTAGTCAAGTGGATGAGCGCCGATGATGAGACTTGCCTCGTACTAAGGGGTGTCATATTCTTCCGAGATCTCATCTTCATACTGGCTTCATTGTGTCCGGCAGTGAAGCATATCTCCATTGATTTACCCAGGATGCATCTACATTCATTAACCCTCATGCTTATGCCTATGAGATCTGTCATTACAGTTTGTATAAGGTCCCTGATTTGTCATGAAGCACTCCATAAGGCACTATTGGAGGTCAATACATTATTTCCAAATGCAGAGAGTCTAGATATGCAAATGGAGAGTCGAAGTTCTCAATCTGATCAAGCATACTTTCATGAGGTCAATTCATCATCATCTTTAAGGGAGCTTAAATTAAGATGTAAGGGCAGGTATTCATATCATGGCACTACGGACAGCCTGTTAATGGAGATTTGTACCTCCTGTCCAAATATCGTATCACTGGTGTTGTTAGGCTTTGGAAGATGTCTATCGAACAAGTCAGGCAAAGACATTACATCATGCAAAATGCCATATCTGACCAACATCCAACTTGAAGTAATTGGGAAGGATGATTGCTACAGATTTGAGACATTAATAAATGTATTACATGTAGTTCAATTGACAAGTCCACGTTTGAAGTTTGTTGAGGCAAAGCAGGTGCAGCTAGGAGGTGCAGAACTTACCTCTGTTAAGTGGTCCCGAACACCGTCAGGTTGTGAGCTACAACTTGAAGGTGCATCAGCAGTTGTACCCATTGCTCGCCTAATGCATCCTTGGTCCAATGAACTTGAAGGAGTTACTGTCCTGACATTTAACAGGTGCAAGGTTGACTTTCCGGAGAAAGGGAGTTCGATTCGAGAACTCAAGTTTATAAATCTGGAAAGCCCGTTATCTCAAACCGACATCCACAAACTTTCAGAGATGTATCCTAATGTAAAGGTCACAAATGAACATGAAAGTCAGGCATCTTCAACAGGTGAGTTTATATAGATTATGCATGTATGTATCTGTACTCGCACAGCCTTTTGAATAAAGACTTGTTCACATATACAGGGGTATGCTGCAGCGGTTTACCATATTCTTTCCTTTTACCTGCGCTTCACAGTTTTTTGCCTTGATCACATAGATAAATGAGTGCCCATAGGACCTGCACCCGGCTACATTTTCATCCACACTTGACATAATTAGTAGGATGGATTTTTTATTTTTTATTTTTTTCAGGGGGGGTTGTGTTCAGACATTTAACAAAGATGAAGCCATTGCAGTTTGATTTAATTTACAAGTATCACATATTTCTGTGAATATTTGCCATTTAGAATATTGTCAACATATGTAAAAATGAATCATGAAATATTGAAAGAAAAAAGTGATTAATTTTCTGTTTGAGCATTATCTGTCCAGATAACCAACCTGTCTGGAAACCCAGCGGGTGAGTACACCTAAAGAAAAGCCCCCACAATAAACCGTTGAATACGTGAATAAATATTGTTAGCAAATACGATGATTCGTTCATAAAATATCAAGATGTTTGTACATGGGATTCCTCCTCCGATTTTGAAATTTCAAAAGCGTTTTCTATTTTTGTATAATGTTTTTGTTTAATTTGATTTAAGTTTAATTATTTGGGAATTTCTCTGTCTTATCCCTGTTTGTTGCAAAATCAAAATTTGAAATAAAATTTCAAATGCAGTGTAAGAATTGCAATTTTATGTGCAAATGCACCGTGTGTACTTTTAAAGTAGTACCGGTAATTTTAAAGTTTGTCCAGAAGAAAATAGAATTTGTAATCATTACTTTCAAATTAGTAGTCTCAATGAAAATGATCTCCATGTATATTCTGAGTCTGTTATTGACTGATTATATCTTACAGATGAGCTTGTTGGAGCTACAGCAAGGATCCAAGTTCATGAACAACAGACAGATACCCAGAACACTGAGGAAGAAGCAAGAAGAAGAAGAATTGCCATGGAAAGCCCGCTCCACGAAACAGGTTAATTTTGTAGCTTGGCCAATATTAGCAGAAAAAGATTTAGGAGAATAAGAAAAGGAAATTAAAAAGTCTCTCTAGTGCTATCCATCAGAGATGTGTTTAGTATAAATAGGCATACCGGTATATCGTTCGTGGTTTTAGCAAGAAGAAAGTCCTCGGCAAAAGGTAGAAAAACAGGGCAAGTCTGGGTAGATGACAATATTTTTCTTTCATCTTGTTATTTTATTGTATTCTAACAATATTCATGACATTTTCAAAGATTGCGCCGCAACCGCTTGGAATTTTAAAATGTCGTTTCATAACTGTTTTCCTCAAGTCATAGGCACATTTTGATACCATTTTTGTCGAAATCGGATATACCTGTAAGGTGTTACATAACAATTAGTATACGCATGTCATCAAAAAGTGCTATAATTGCATATATTTATGTGCATGTTGAAATGTGAATACAGGGTGAGATGTATTTCTTCCTAAGTAGAAGATATGAATTGATATCAAATTGCTTTTATATATTTATCAAAGTAACTTGATGTATTCCAGAACAAAATAATACAATATGAATAAAGCAATAAATATAATAAGAAATACAAAACAATAACATAAGAAAATAAAATGATGAATTTCGACCTTTTTTTCAGGATTTTTTGTTGAGATGAAGCTTTTGCAAAACATACAGAATATTTTGCACACAGTGCTAAACGAACTTTCACAAAAAGAAAACATTACAAAAAAAATCACAAAAAAAAGCTCAAATAAGCCCAAATATTTGAAAATCGCATAAATGTGCATAAATTATCATTATTAATTACACCAAAATAAAAATTTTGGGTTAGAAAAGAAGTTTATATGAATAATGAGTCTCAACATTCAAAAAGTGGAGTCTGACAATTTTTGTAATGATTATAGTTCCCTGTATATTTCCAGATTTGATATTCATGAATGCGTAATTTGCGTATTCATAATTTATGCAATTTAACCTACCGGGATTGCACTGTCAAATATAATAAAAATAATGAAACCTCATGAATTTGAGATGAAGGAAACATTTGTTCAATACATTTTACGGATTTTTCACAAGTCTACTGACAAATATGTAGAGTTTTCTGTAAAATGCATGACATTTGCATTTTGTATAATTAATTAGGCTGTGACAACAAAAATTTGCATATAAGAAAAAAAAAATACCATCTTGTTCCTTACGTAAATATCTACAAACATGCGAATGTTCGTGTTCATCGGACATTCAACGGCCGAGATCATAGGGAGGGGGGGGGGCCCGGGCCCCCCCTCCCAGTCAGTGAGGTGCTCATAATAGCCCAGTACAGTAAGGGTCAAGTTGAAAAATAACATCATTCATGTAAATTGCTTGTTCTACAATTTGATATGCAAATGCACTGTGTGTACTTTATAAGTTGTCCTTTTTGTAATAAGAAAACAAAATTTGTAATCATTATTTTTCTTTATTAGTCTCAATGAAAAGGGCCTATATTCTAAATCTGTTATTGTCCAATTATATTTTAAAGATGAGCTTGTTAGAGCCACAGCAAGGGTCCAAGTTCACGAAGAACAGACAGGCACCCAGAACACTGAGGAAGAAGAAAATGAGGAGGGAGGGGAGGAGGACGAAGAAGATTTCATTGTCTTGGAAAGCCTGCCCCATGAAACAGGTTAATGTTGTGCTTTGAACAATATCAGAAGAAATTTATTTGGGAGAATAAGAAAAGGAAAATAAAATTATCTCTAGTGTTATATGTTGTTTCATGTCCATTACATTCACAGGCATGGCAGAGACACAAAAAACAAAGAATAAATTATTTGGATAATTTGTAAGAATATTCTTCTTTTACACTTATTCCTATCATGGAAAGGATACACCAGAGTGGCATTGCTCTTTTGTGCTCTATAACATATATATTGTTTGCAGATAGTTTGCAGAAAGGTTCTATTGGAAATATCTCTTTTGATTTTCATACTAGATGAAGTAAATGTCAAACCAATCAAGATGGACTGTTGTAAGAAAGTTGGAGTTGTAGGTGGCAAACTTCAGCTAGATTCCTTTGCAATTGAACTTGAGATCCCTCCCGGTGCAATTGACAGCGAAGCGCCGCAGGAAATTTCTCTAAGTGTCCTGACAGATACTCCTAATCTTGGCAACAACAAAGAAGAGATGTCAGTCTGCTTTGGTGTACAGTGTTTAGCCCCTGATGACTTAGTCCTTAAGTTACCGGTGACTTACACAATACCTCACTGTGCTGTGATCACCGGTACACGATACTCCAGTGTGGAGGCAGTCTTGTACACGGGAGAGGGAGAATACTCAACCGGTAAATACATCTTTACATGTATGCACATCATGGAGCAATGGTATTTGATGAATATCATTAATGTCGTTGTTGTAAATAAATGAAACACTTAGCAATAAGTATTTCATTCACATATATGACAGGTGCAACCCCCACCCCCTCCTCCCCCCATGATGCCTGTGCCCCTCAACGTTTAGACCCACTCTATGCCACTGATGCACTATAAACATAATTATGCAGTGACAATTGGTAGTGACAAACAATCAAGTTATCATTGAACTGGGGTGGTATTCTGAAAATTATGTCAGCTAACGTTCATAATCAGTATTCTCAGAGTATAACGGAGTTTTTGGCAGGAAGATGCAGCACGCATAACCTTACGCAAACCTCATTCATGGTGGCGGGGTACATAACATGATAGTTAACATAGTTCTGGTATTCTGAAGAAGAAACAAAAATTCATGTAAAAAATAATATTGGTAGCTAGGATTCGTTTAAGTACTGTACATTGGTTTTTACTACCGGTAAGTGAGGTTTTCTTTCCTGCAATTTTCCTTTGTGGTTTCTGTAAAAATTGCAATATGACTCTGAGAAGTTACAACTTTTGAACATAAAGAAACATAGGAAACATAGAAAAGAAAGGAATAAAGAAGTTTTCGTGAGCACCTTCGTGACATAGGCCAGAAAAAAGGTAGTGCTTATGAATTGACGATGCTCAATAAATATGCACTTTAGTTCATAGCTTTACGCTCAATCTAATATGAAACATGATTGGCTGAGAGTACTGTTTAAGAGTGGTTATCTTTAGAGAATTAAATAAAATGGACATGTGAGGGTGTTACCGAAAATGAGATTTTATACCCTTAACATAGTTTTCAGAATACCGATTTAGAGGTATGTTAACCCTAATAAGGCTGGGGGGGGGGGGGGCCTCCGCGATTATTCTGATTGTTCGGGAACGCATGACGCCCCGCCGCTCGCTGACTTTTTTCTTTCAAGTCTTGCGCATCTTTCAAAACAATTTTGTTGAAAATCAGACGTACAGTTACAAAGTCAATTGACCTTTTGTCTCGCTTCAATCAGTCCGTAATTTTCCTGATTTTCCCCAAAAATTGTTGATTATAGATGCAGTTGTTAAAGAACGAAGTATTTTGTCGACGTCTGGAATACCTAGCTGCACCATCACGAAAGATGTACTCAAACTGAAGATGAATCACTTTTCATGGGCGAAGATAATGTTGAGAATCAAGAATGTCTTCTTCAAAGGAAAGAAGATGTGGTGCCGGCCGTTTAAAAAAAAGAGCTTGGCCATGCAGAAGACACCTGTCATCCTACATGCACATCTCTATGATACCATCAAAGGGAATAGCCAGGTTAATCATTGTTGCAGCAGTTGATTTGGAAGTCAAGAAATCTGACATAATGTACTGAAATTTCAACAGTCAGGACAAAGATCAGCATTTGTTTGTACATAATCTTCAGAAAATACCATATGTATTTGAACGAGCATTAATAATCAACAGCAAAAAATACCATGTTACCAACATTTTCCAAGACATTACAATTGGTGTACAGTAGATCGAGGCACAGTGTAACATCTTTGGAGAAACTCGATCTCCCTCTTAAAAAACAGTCTCCCATACTTGAGACTAATTAGCTTACAAAAGAAAGAAAGGAATAACACCAACAATTCTGAGGTCAGAAGCTCATATATGTTTTGTTTATTGCTGATAACAAAATATATTATGAAAACACAAGCAGAATTTGTAGTATCTTTTAATTTTGTAAAAATCACACTTGATATGACATATTTAGACATTTTGCTGCTGGCTGTTTATGACAATATTGGGCGACTGAGTTTTTTATTGCAAATTCTTCAAAAATAAAACAATAAAGAAATTTTTAATTGTGCTTTTCATAGCGAGTATGTTCAGTATTTATCATTTAATAACTGTAGTAATTTTGTTACTTTAAAGCTCCACTGTTCTACTTGTTGCTACTTGCTCCCTCTATACAGAAAACTTCCCCAATCGGTGCCTGTTAGTCCCCCATGATTCTCTTTTTCTTATGTTAGTTGAGAGCTGAGTTGATGAGATAGCCACCTGTCAGTGACCTGGCTGAGTGGTTTAATCCCTCCTGGCCCCGTATAATTGACGGTCTTTAAGACAAAAAATATAATTGTGCCTGAATTTGTTGCTATGCCACCGTACAATGAAAGCAGATATGAAAACCTGTTCTTCAGCAATGAAAAAAGTTTGTATTTACATGTATGTTACATGATAACATTGATGTGATAAGGTTTGTTAGCGCTCCCTGAGAAAAAAGAAAAAAATATTTGTTTTTTGCCTGGTATATTTATGCAGCCCTGATAATTCTATTTCTAATTCTATTTTCTTTTCGTTGGTAATAGCTGGTAAAAAGCCAAGAAGCGGATCACGAATTCGTACCTGCCCATATGGAACTAAAGGTCCTTATTCAGAAAACAGAAGGTGATCTCAAAATGACCTGTTCCGTAAACGAGATAGTAATTGGAGGACATGCTGTAAGTTCAGTAATGTGTTTAAAGATTCTGGTTAACGAAACAAAAAAATTGGATCCATACATCGTCGGATGATCTTGTGTTCCTGTTATACTTGTATCATTTTTTTTTAAATTGTATTAGTATTTATGTTAATGTGAACGTGTTAGATATGTGACATAAAGTTCCCTGAAATGGTTCAAAAGAAGAAGATAAAAATACTTGTATCAAAACCGGTATACATGCCTATATTTTAATGTTTTGTTGAAGACTGAAACATCTGAAAGGATGTACAACTTGGAATTAATGTTGAACTCTGCCTAAACCAAAGCTTCTTCCTCTACAAACGATTAAGACACTGATAGGTCATTAACAGTATTTTGGAAATTATGCTTGATTGATACAGGTGTAAATGCCTTAAGAGGTAATGTGAGAGTATTATTTTCTTATTAACCACATTTAATCTTAATAATCTTGATAATGCCACAGAGTTGAAATTTATGGAACTGTAACATAATCATAATCTGACTCTGAGTTTGGAATGGTAGGAATTACTCTTTCAAATGCTCGAGCTGCTCATAATGGTTGCTGGGGCTCAATTCTGGACAATGATGCCTAATAGACACTTTTCAAATAGATGATTGATATAGGGAAATAAAAGTGAAGTTTTGTTTACCTACTCTTTTGATGACCTCGATTAAACCTTTTTTTAAAGGTTGTCCCTGTTGTTATACTAATGAGTGGAACCGGTATCTGTGAGCCCTTTCAGTTGGACTTCACCAACCAGCCAGACATTGTTGCAGTGTTACTGAAAGTAGGACAAATTGAGAACCTACAGGTCAAATTCCTATTTGAGTTGGATTTCTCAACTCCTCACACAGCAAAGGGAGCTTCTCCAAAAGATCAAGGTATTTTGGTTTAAAGAGAAGGTTGAGTTCTGGTGAATGGGACAAATCAATTTGTGAGGTTTCTCCTATATAAGTTGGAAGAAAGTCATGACAGAAATATCCCCAAAAGAGATTGCCCTTCAAATTCCCTCACTTTCATAAGATTACAAGAAAAAGCTGGCTTGTTTGGATCAAACAGTCATTCCATATGTCTGTGTAGTCTATTTCACCCTTTCCTTGTGCATCGCCTGTACTTTTCATCAAGTTGGTTCCAATAAATAAAAAGACGATGATTTGAAACTTCACAGGTTCCACTTCAAATGCCCTCATAGTCAAAATATGACTACAAAAAGCTGATTTGTTTGGACCAAACAGTCATTCCATGTGTCTGTGTAGTTTCTTTTACCCTTTTCTGTGTGAAGCGCATGTGTTTTTCTTTAAGTTGGACCCAGTAAATATAAAGCTGATGATTCGGAACTTCACAGTATCCACTCATTAATATGTACTACGCAATTAACCTTTCATTCCAGAAAGATTCTCTCTCAATTTTATTCCATAACCAGAACTTAGCTTTATCTTAAATGGATTAATGTGGCAAATTTGTTGCTGTGACCATAAAATATCAAATACTTGTTTGCCTATATACAAATGATGCACAGGTTTGAGTGCGTCGGTAGGGATTGTGTGCACAAGGTACCTTTGAATGGTTTTAGACCAAATTCAAAGGTACCGCGTGCATATAATCCCACCGACCCACGAATTAAACCTGTGCATCATCTGTTTTATAAGATGGGGCCCAAAAATTTGTCAAAAATACCAAATTTTGTCATTTTACAGATTTACCGGATGCATGGCAAAATCATGCGTCCGGTAAAAAACATCATGCGTCCGGTAATTTTTTTTTACCGGACGCATGATTTTTTTACCGGACGCATGATTTTGGCCAATGGTAAGAATGCATAGGAAACAACACTCAAGACTCACCTCACTTAAACTCGAACTCTATGAAGAAATAACAAAATGATGAATGCTGAACTTGAACTCGAACTCCATGAAGAAATAACAAACTGATGAATGCTGAACTTGAACTCGAACTCCATGAAGAAATAAAAAAAATGATGAATGCTGAACTGGAAGTTGAACAAGAAAGTCCCCTGAAGTACAAGTTAACTTTATACACTGTACACTTTATACACTGATGTTATAGGTGTGACTGGTAGTAGAACACAAATTGTTCTCTGACGATAGAGACAATGCAACTGGTACACGCTGCTGAGTCGGTGCTTGAGTTAGTGCCAATGGCTCTCGAGCAGTTGCTGGAATACTTACAACAGTAGAAGATGGGTCTGGGACATAGGCCAAGTGTTTGCCAATTTCAGTACTCATTTCCCTTTTTCTACCCTCACTTGTCTTCGAATAAATCTTGATTGAGCTTTCACTCTTATGACCGCTACCTGCCATAATGTCTCGCGACTCGAAGCCTGCTTGATCCAATGTTGTGACACATGTTGCCCTGAGACAGTGGTTGGTGTAGATTTTACTGCACCCAGCTGCAGTAGAGATCTGTTTCATTTTGTTCGAAAGTGTGTTAATTCCAACAGGGCTATTACAATACCACGGCTCACTTCCATTCTGTGGGACAGTTTTCTTAGGTTTCTGCCATAACCACTCACATGCAGGATGAAGTTTCGCAACATATTTCTCAAAAGATTGAACTGGGCACCTTTCACTGTTCGGAACTTCATACATGTAACCACCAGTTGTCTCATCGTCGTTTTCTCGATGATTTTTTGTCAGTAGATCACGCTTTGTAACGTATCGTATACCATCATCATCATGAAGGATTGAGAAGTCTGAAACTTTGACATTTCTGACATTTTCACGTCCTCTGTTGCAGAAGAATGTCATCAAGTCTATGAACACCTTGTTTTGCAAACCTTTTGGTGTATCACAATCTAATTCAGTACTTGACTGAGTTTGTCCATCTCAATTGAAGATATTGTGTCTTTATGTTTAGTGCTACCAAGACCATCACACTTTAACTTGACACGCACAGCTTTAAACATGCGATTGCTTTCGGGAAAGACAGTTTTCTTACAAATGTCAAATTTATCATTGACAAGAAAGTGGCGTTGAATACCGTACCGTACGTACTGAAGTGATTTTTTAGTGTACTGCTCACCATCGGTTCTTCGCACTGATGCGTAGAACTCCGACAAAAGTTTGTCCAGCTCAGACGTTGAAATGACTGTTAAATTTACATGTTTGAGCTCTGCAAATCTCTCTAACTTAGAAAATGAATATTTGATCGATTTCTTTGTGCTGGCAGCATCTGTATCGTCGAGTAATTTATGAAGATCCTCTTCGGAAAGTAGCTGAAACGAAATATCACCGTGAGCGGCCATTCTGCTCTCGCAGCGCACACGACATTCGAATCAACAACAACAAATTCAGCAATCGTTGATATCGTAAATGCTATCGCGGATATCGCGTGCACCCAGTGAAATTAATTACACGGTAATTGACCAAACAAATTGCAGGGATTCTTCTACCAATCTTATAATATTTCCAATAGACAAAATATGGTATCCATGTCCCGGTACGAGTTGTGCACAAATAAAATACACTACAAAGTTTGGAATCCAGATGTATATACAATTTTACTTTATTTTGTATCATTTGTAGATCTCTGTATTTCATTTTACAGTCATTCCCACTGCATGATTCTGTAATTGGAGGGATGTGCATTACAGCTGGTTGAGGCACAAGCAAAGTGAAATTCTATCATATATGCGATCCCACCTGTATTGTCTGTGTTTGTGGCTGAAGTAAGGAGATGTCAGACTCTTGTTGGTTTAATTTTGTAATTTCCTCCATTTAACAGGCTCTCACTGATCCTTGATTGATCCATACATTTTAAAAGGGTAATGGTCTGTCAACTAAGACTAAAAAGTCCTCCTTAAGAATTTATATTGGTGATATATCAAATAACGAGTAGTACATGTAGTTCAATGGTACTTTTTCCTGGTTCTCGAAATTGCAGAACTACCGCAAGGTGCATCAAGTTCACAGACACTGCATATATCGAATCGAAGTACAGGTGAAACTCTGGAGTAAGTTATGATCATTTCTCTCACCTTTAAAGGGATCCGGTAACTTTGTCTCAGATTCGAAAACAAAATTCTGGATTTAGCTCATGATGCAATGATAATTATAAACCTTTACGTCAGTCAGGAACCCCATGACCTTTACAAGCCGATCGCCTGTCTGATTATCAAAATATTTATGATTGGAATTACAAATTTTGAAAACCGTTCGCCTGACGGTTTTCATAACACTACAGTCTATTGGAGAAAACGAGTATGGTAAAACCGGTCACTCAAAGATTTTTACTTTTTCAGGCACTTCTTGATCATTTTGAAGCGCAATTTTTTTTTTTAGGGCTTCAATATTACACCATATCACAGACATTGACAATACGTAGGGCCGTGTATCTCAGATTTAACATTGTTAAACGATCCCTTTAATACTGTGAGCATGGTCAATAAATGCAGACTGAGATCAGAGCATGTGCAGGTATAAACCTGAAACCACCAATGTCTTTTGATGAGGGATAGGCAAGGAAGCAGTTTGCCTTTCCCCAAGAAAAACTTCCCCCAAAAAATAACCAACTTTGTAGAAATTATTGCCTGGTAAATGAAATTCAAATTACTGCATATAAACTGGCATGATTCGGATGGACACTATTTCTGCTTGGTTGCCATGCAAGTTTACAATTCAAAACAAAACTAAATGAAGGGGAAACTGGGCTCAGTATCTTATAATTAAAGTCCAATATATATAATAAAAAATGATGTTAGTACGTGTTGAGGCTGACTCACAAATAAAAAATAATTAAGTATCACTGTATATATCAAAATCAAAACCATAATATTTCAAATTTAGAGGATATGGGGAGGGGGGGGGATTTGCGGTGCATTATACCTGTCTATGCAAGTGATTTTTTGTTTAATATACATGTAGCTATTGGCTAGGATATTTCGTTGTAACTCCCCCCCCCCCCCTGTTATAATTGTATATATATATATATATATATATATAAAACAAAATAAGGTATATTTATATAATTCTATATTCTTAAAGTTCAGGTCTTGCTGTTAATTGACCTTGTTCATTAAGATTGATGTTTATCCTACACTGTCGCTCATAAAGGTGGATTTTTTTATTTTTTAACACCAATTTATGGAATTATTTTAAAAATAATTTAAAAATAATAGATCTAGATAATAGTATACATTCTCAGATTTTATCGAATAATAATTTCCTAATGTGTGTTTTGCGTGACTGCTAAATCATGTGTATGCTAATATGCTTATCAACTAGGGGACCCACGCCCTTGAGTCATAAATGACAGTAATGAGGATTAATGCCCCACAAAAGGGCACTAATATAGCACATCGACACGGTTTTGATCCTGGGGCCTCACAGTTTCGAGGCCATTGCTTTGTCACTGAACCATGACTGTACGCAGCGGGGGCTAGGGTAGGGGGCAGTTTCCATAAATAAAAAAAGCCAGAAAATGCAATACATTTTCAATAATTTATTGCATTTTATCCCGGTCCCCAACATAAAAAAAATCCTCTGGACGGCCATGCATTATGACTCAAGGCATGGACACACAGAGGATTTGTTTATGTTGGGAACCGGGGTCAAATGCAATAAATTATTAAAAATGTATTGCATTTTCTTTGTTTGTTTTTATTAATCGAAACTACCCCCTACCCTATAGCCCCCGCTGCGTACAGTCATGGCTTAGTGACAAAGCAATGGCCTCGTAACTGTGAGGCCCCAGGATCAAAACCGTGTCGATGTGCTATATTAGTGCCCTTTTGTAGGGCATTAATCCTCATTGCTGTCATTTATGACTAAAGGGCGTAGGTCCCCTAGTTGATAAGCATAGTAGCATACACATGCTTTAGCAGTCACGCAAAACACACAATGGCAAAGTATTATTCAATAAAATCTGAGAATGTATACTATTATCTAGATCTATTATTTTAAAATTATTTTTCAAATAATTCCATAAATTGGGGTAAAACAAATAATATTCCACCGTTATGAGCGACAGTGTAATACAATTAACACAATTTGACTATGCAATTTTAAGTCGTTAATATGTTAGAGATCAACCATATACGAGATTAGTAGATCATTGATTGTGTTATTGTTTTGTTTTTGTTCCTTTTTTTTTACCATATTATCAATCTCGCTGAATGTAGTAATATTTGACGGATTTTAATGAAATTTGATGTGAAGGTTCATGATATCAAAATACAGGCTCAGGTCGATTTTGGAGTACGTAGGTCAAAGGTCAAAGGTCAAAGTTCATTAAATATGGGAAAAATACACATCTGGTTTCCGATCGATAACTTGAGTAATGTTTGACGAATTTTAATGAAACTTTATATGAAGGTACATGGCATCAAAACACAGCCTTGGTTCAATTTCCGAGTATGTAGGTCAAAGGTCATAGCTAATTAGATGTGCGAATCTGGTTTCAGATCCATAACTTTAGTATTGTTTGATGAAATTTAATATGAAGGTACATGGTATCAAAATACATGTACAGCCTAAGTTTGATTTATGAGTATGTAGGTCAAAGGTGAAAGGTCATAGCTCATTAAATATGCAAAAACACCTAATTATATATGTGAAAATGTGGTAAACTTCCTTGCCTAGTAATATAATAGTAAAGTTCAATGTGGGAAACTTGTTCTGACGTATATAGGCCATTTGTACCCTGCAAAGGGATGCTACGTTTTGCGTTGACTTGTATATATTGCTTTACTGTCATGTAGTGTTGTTTTTTCTTTTCTGTTTCCTTTTTATTTGAAAAAAAAAAGTTTTTAAAAGCATTACCAGTAGTTGAATTTATTTTCATCCCTGTATTATATTCCAGAAGAGACATGAAGTAGTACGTTAATTGTTGTCATTCCTGTTATTGTCATCTTTACTGTTTGACTCAATTATCTATTTTACCCTATCATTTTGATATTTGTTATCCAATGTTAAAATCAAACATTTGAGAATGATCATATTTGTTTGAATTTTAATCAATGGAATTTAATCGAATGGTAATAAGAAACATACTAACTTTTTTTTTAATATGATTTACTGCAGGAACATTTCAGGTAGACAGGAAGACTTTGACGATAAGCTGACCACTGTTGCTCGAAAAGTTGGCAGGCGTGATGAGATAGATAATCTCGGGAAGGCTCTCGGCTTTGAGCCAGAAGATATCCAACGTTATGTCGACACTAACATGAAGAATCCAGATGTATCATACATGGGTACACTATCAATGCTCCGAAAGTGGAGAACGAAGCAAACCGAGGCCACAGAGTGTGAAGCCCTAAATGGTACTCTAAGGGAGGCTGGTCAAATTCATCTCGCTGATGAACTATTTGGTACTTAAAGGGACAGTTGATTTCTTGTTAAAGACCGCAAATGCCTTCAAAGTGCATGGTTATTGATCTTATTCTTATTTATGACATTTTTAGTGCCCTTTTAGTGCCCTTTTAAGACCTAAAATTGCTATGAAGATACATTTAGATCCTTGAGGGGGATATCAGAATATATTGCCCGCAACAGAATGATGTTGCTCTGATTCATAAGATGAGGGTAGTATCATTCTTTTAAGAGCAACATCGTCAATTTTCTTACTCCCAGAAATGAGAGCCAGCCAACATCACTTTTGTCTTTTATATATCAGCCTCGGTTACATAATCATGCCTATGTGTAGCAATAACAAACAAGTTCATTAATTTGGTTTAGCCTTTCAGTCCTACTTTCTTCAGTTTATTACTATTCATATCATGCATGTTATCTGTACTGAGCAATTTATGACGTCAATTGTCACCATGCATATTCACTGGTGAAGGCTCTCTTTCATTTACTTTAAATTATTATTGAAAGTACTTTTCAGTTACAGACAGTTGTGTAACTATGTGTGATGGTTGTACATGTAAAGTTAAAATTATTTCAAATATATGTTTCTCAATTTGTATTTATGCCATGTACCAACTTCTTAATTATAAATAGAATGATATTGTGGGTTGATAGCGCATATAAAATCTTTACAATGTCTAACCGTTTGACTGAACTATCATTGACCCTGACATCGGATTCAGGCTTACCCACACACAATGTCTGCATATTCTCCACTCCCTGTGGAGCATTCCAGCCTGGCTCTATTTTGCAGACACTCAAAATGCTGTGCAAACTACAATGACTTTTGCAACCTACTCGATATCCATTTAAAGGTAAAGACCAGTATTGGAAACGCCCCAATTTCAAAAAATGAAAAGGAAGCTCTTATTACCAATCATGTGAAAGAATATGTTTTGAATAATACTTGATGATAAAACTTTTGCTGGGAAACCGCCTACTAATTGATATATTTGGTAAATTAGTTTATATATTGGTGTGTGAGAGATAAAAACGCACGTGTGCGTAGTCCCATATACATCTTTCTGTGTACAGTGCTTGTATTTTTATGAAGACTGAGCCAAATTTCTTATCATTTTGATGATTCCAGAACCTTGCAGTACATCTATGCTAGATGATTAATCTTTGCTGATCGATTTCACGACGTTTCTTTCACAATGCAATCGCATGACCATTACTAGTCTTTACCTTTTACACCTGGGTGGAGAAAAGCATATAAAAATGCATTTCATACTGAAATAAAAGTGTGCCAGGGATATATCGAACCCAAACCTTCGCCTCTCCATTTAAGTGTTCAAACCACTCGACTACGATACCTCTGTGTAAAATGGAATGACATTGGAAATGTGTTTCTACCATGCCATATCAATTTACAATTGGGTCCCAGAAGGTGATGCATTTCTTGCATGTTAAATCACAAAAATCTTTTAAGAAGTAAGGATCCAAAATGACGGAGACTACTTCCAACACATGACTTTGTAATTATTTCCAGGTAAGGCTTTCAATAGTGCTGATGCTCCAATATTATATTTGTTCACAACATATGATTTTTTTTTTTTTTGGTGCTAGTATACAAAGTTACATGCTGGTGTCTATACATGTAAAAGCATTCTATAAAGGATAGGCAGTTGATTCCTTAACAATTGATTATCATAAATGGGGTTTTTAAGTATTTTTAGACAAATATTTATTATACATTTTTGTATGCATATTCCTGCCTTGATGTACAGAGTAACACTTCTAGGATAGCGCATCAAATTTAAATATATCTACCTTTTACTTGCCACTGGGTTTATAAAGTGCAACTGTTGTACGTACATGTACCGTGTGTATATCTAATATGAGTTTACTTTATGTAAGGTAAATTATTTTGAGCCTGTGGGTGTGCTATATATTTTATACATGAATTTAAAGGTTTGCTATTTCTATTGCTATTGGAATGGTATGTTGTTTGGCATTAAATGTTTGAAGTTTTAAATGTATTATTTGTTGTAAAAGATTGTCAACACATTGCTGCACTTTGAAGTGTAGTCATCAGTAAATGCATTGGCTTCACAAGTATCATGCATGATTTTTTTTTACCATCAGATTTATATACATTATATCTATACAATGTGTTTTTTTATCATAGTTTGTAAAATAAAGACAAAGTGAAATTAAATTAAATTAAATATACAATGATCGCTAATCTGATTCATGTATACTCATCCATGGAATTGAAAGAAATACAAAGTTTGCATTACAATGTATAAGCCATATTGCAATGAAAGTAGATTATATTTGACATTTTTAGCAAAATACAAAAAGGCAAATGCAAATGAAAGACGTGAAATTCAAGGCGTTATCCAAAGAAATAGGACTAATTGTGTACGATGTTAATCCTCCTGATACTCTCACCACTGGTGGAGTAAGGAAAAGTACTATTACACAAATAATTCCCCAAGTATTCTGTGATAGTGATTTACTGTACCTTAGGGAAAAGTGAGTGATCATTATAAGTCCCTCCATTTTGGATTTTTTGTTTAATAAAACATAATCCCAATATCATTAATGTAATCGTCTCTTCAGGATATTACGACAAAATATCGAACCTGAGATGGAAAACATAGACCCTTAGTAGTACTTCTTCTTTAAACATAAAATACTGAAATATATATATATATGTAAAGTGTGAAATATGATTGCGAATTGTTACAAAATATTCTGCAGTGAGGAAATTATCTACATAAAAGCTTTTTCATTATCATTAATAGTTTGAAGTATTGCCTATAGAAGGGTGCAAAAGTTGGATTGCCATCTTCTGTACATAGCATGATTACAATCAAATATTAAAAATAAGGTACTGAAATTGCTACCGGCTATATATATCCTATGTATGCAGATATAATGTTGAGCGTTCAGATATAAATAAATAGGAGAAGAAGCTTTGTTTTACAAGTATTTTGATATATTCCATGAAGACATTTTTTGTTTACATGTTATTACAAGGAGAAATATCCCAAAGTATTTTCTATTTTGTAAATTGGAATTTGTGTATTTCAAACGTGTAAATAACAATCTCCTGTTATCCATATATCATGTCAAACAGTGAAATGTATACATTTAAATATCTTGTTAGTGTTCATTATGAAACAAAGAATGCTCTGATATCTGTCAGTAATACTTGTGAGAATTCCTTCAAAGATTATTGTGCCGAAAGTCTTTCATTTGTGTAAATATAACGACCTCCCATTTCCATTTCCTTTGATATTCCAGTCTTTCAAGAGTTTGGTTGCTAAAATTATTTCATACTCTTCATAGTGTACACTTTTGTCCGTCATGATTACAATCTTTATACATGTATGTGAATCAGTAAACGAAATGTGGGATGCATATGCATTCCAGTTATTCAACAGGTAAAGGCTTGTTCGGGTATATAGGCCTATATAAGTAGACGATAATTATAACAGATTGTGTTTGTCTTCTAAAGATACTGTATGAGGTTCATATGCATAAACATATTTTGATACTCCCGAGATGTATTGTAAGGATTTTCGTCAGTACTTCATGTATTTTTTCTCTCAAGATATGATGTGAATGTATTTGTATTCTGTATAGACCTATTCCTGAAATACATCAAAGTAGTACTGTTATTAAGTTTTGTATAAATTAAATATAAGGTTATAACATTTCAAGAGTAAATAGGCCTATAAAGTGTCATCAGTATTAGTGATGTGAGTTGGTCTAGCGGTAATGTCTGTGCTCTCTGTCTTCGTCTACAAGCTGACTCTGATAGGTGATAGGAACCAGGTTTGCGAAACTGAGTCACGTCTTTCGGATGGTGACGTTTTAGGGCCGTCCCACACCCGAGTTATTTCATAATATGGATACACGTTTGAAAAAAAGAAAACAAAAATTAAATCACACACACGCATACACTTTTCCCCGTAATTATTTATTTTGATTACATTCAATATCAAAACAATACAAATAATTCTTCAAAATACGATTCTTTTTTAACGTAATAACAATTCGATTAACTTAATACATGTACAATTAATACATTACGACAAAAACAAAACCAAAATGAACTCAAATCGGTTAAAATATACAATAAATCATAACCCCATCCTTACTACCCAAACCCAACTAAGCAACCCACTCGTCCTCACACGTATACATGCACACCCACATACGTAAACACACCACAATAACGTACACAAGAACACCCTCACCTTTATCCCTCACATTTTATTTTTTGTTAATATCATTTATTGTGCTTCTATTCAACGAATTCATGGAAAGCAAAATTACATTTTATAGATAATACAAAAACGAGCACATACGTTTCAAATAATATGACAAATAATGACAGAACAGAAACAATATAACTTAAAATACCTCAAACTCCCTCTCCGGCTAAAACTCCCTCCTCCTCGCCCTAAAAAACACCTCCTCTCCCCCTAACCCCCCCCCCCCCCCCATGTTGTAACGAGAGAAAGAAAGCAGTTGGGCATAACCAATTGGTCGAGAGATTGGTATATGATAGAGGGAGAGAGAGGCGGGGAGAGAAAGAGGGAGAGAGAGAGAGAGAGAGGGGGGATGAGAGAAAAGGTAGTTATAGAAGAAAGAGAGAGGACGGGGGAGGGGTGAAATGAATAGAGCAATTGTGATGTTTTGAGCTATAAATCGGCTACGAAGTAGAGTTATAATTGGGAAATCGATCTAGATTAACTAAGCGACAGCGATTGAACAGGTGGAAAGAGATGAAAACAGAGAGAGAGAGGGAGAAAGAGAGAGCGGATAAGAGAGTAGGCAAGTAATGCAAAAGAAACTGTAGGAAACTGGGAATGAGCAAGCTGACATTTGTAATTATCTTCTGACCTATAAAGTGCAAAATGCAAAGGGACCTAGAATTAAGAACATAAACTGATAATTACCAGGCTCCTCCCTCGCTGTAAGATTGAGGATGATCAGAACTCCGACCAAAAAGTAATTAAAATATCAAAAGAAAATACAATTGTTTTGTTTTATTTAAATACTCACCATGAATTTGTTCGGGGAATCTAATTTGAATATTATTTGGGGAATCCAATCCGCTCTATCTAAACTAAAGCTTTCTCTCTCTCTCTCTCTACCTCCCCCTCTGACTCACACATTCTTTTTCTCTCTCTCCCTCTCTATCTCTCTCTCTCTCTCGCACGCTCTCTCTCTCTCTCTCTCGCACTTACTCGTTGAGCTAAACAAATGGGCAAACCGTTGGATGCGAGAGTAGACGAAAGAAACAGTGGTGTGATAAGGAGGTATAACGGTAAACCTTATATTCAGCCTTACATACAGTGTCCATTTAGTAGACACATTGGTTGTTGGGAATACACGTGTTCCATATAATGCATCAACATGCTTTTGTTCGTATAATGTGAGCAAAAAGATGTAAAACAGCGCTTATATCTTATATATCACATAACTCTTCACGTTAGTTAATCGCTTTCATTTGACTTCACGTTTGTGAGAAAGAAGGAGAGCTAGAAAGACAATGTCGCTCTGATTCTCTATCTCCTGTCTTGAACTCTCTTCACGTCCTGTCGTCCTCATAATTTCTCTTATTTTTCAAACTAATGTTTTTCATTTTCATCTTTCTACTTGCACACACAAGCAAATATACACACAACTTTCAGGTTCAAATCATAGCAATTATTCATCTTTTTCATTTTGTATCATTCTATTGGATTCAAAATGCAAACTTATCCATTAAAACTTCTTGTTCTCTTGCCCGTAAACTATACAAATGTTTGTACTTGCCCCCAAAACAGCTAATGCCAGAGCACAAATTAAATTGGGTATCAGAAGGTTATTCGAGATACTTAGGAATAGATTTTTATGTTAACTTAGTAGAGATGGTATACATAATTATACTGACAAAATTAAAGATATAAAACGCCAAATTATTTCATGGTCTAAACGAACCTTAACTGTCCTCGGAAGAATAACTGTAGTCAAATCTTTGTTGGTGCCAACATTGAACTATTTATTGCTTTCACTTCCAGAACCGAATTCGCACATTATGAAAAGATATACATTGTTCTTTTTATGCATTTATATGGGGTAACAAACCTGATAAAATCACTCGAGAACAAATGTGTCAACTATATAATAAAGGTGGGGTTAAGATGATTGATATTTACATTCATGCTAAATCCCTGAGGATATCATGGATTAGAAGATTTGTAACTGATTCTCAGATAGAAAGTTTCACTTTTCACACGATTCATTTGCATGTCGGGTAACCCTCAGTCATTGAGAGAAACCTTTGTTTAAAAAAGTATGCATACAATTTGTTTACACGTCCATTGAAAAGCAAAATCAATCGCACTCCATGACCAATAATAAGATTTTTGTTAGGCCTTATCGTCATTAGACTTGTTATCAAATTACTAATGCAAAACAAATTTGTTCACAGCCGATTGACAAATGCAAGGATTTCAGTAGCATGTTATATTATCAAATATTGTACTTTGTCACTGATGAGACTTTGTATAAAACAGGGAACCAAAGAAATGCTATTTTTTTAAGGCCTTATCTTCATTAGACTTGTTATCAATTACAAGTGCCAAACAAATTTGTTCACAGCCGTTTGACAAATGCAAGGATTCCAGTAGCATGTAATATTATAAAATATTGTACTTTGTCACTGATGAGACTTTGTATAAAACAGGGAACCAAAGAAATGCTATTTTTTTTAGGCCTTATCTTCATTAGACTTGTTATCAATTACAAGTGCCAAACAAATTTGTTCACAGCCGTTTGACAAATGCAAGGATTCCAGTAGCATGTTATATTATAAAATATTGTACTTTGTCACTGATGAGACTTTGTATCAAACAGGGAACCAATGAAAGCCTGTTGTTATACACATTCTTATCATTTTGTTTACAAATTACAACGGTGCCTATGAAAATGTAAAGGCTTGTCACTACTAAATGCCCAGTAGAGTGAAGTTGGACTAAATGCAAACTCGGCGCCATCTTGATTGCGTCTGAAGCACAAATCAGGATTATATATTGATTAATTATTATTCTTCCGACAAAGTTTTCATTATCGAAAGAGTCTCTACGTTTTCAACGTTCTTTTGGAATTTATATTACGAAGGTTAGAATAGCAGCTGACGTCTAGCTTGGGTAAGATTATACTGTGTGTTGCTTTGATGGAGTATGACAAATGTAGGATGTAGTACGTTAAACACGGAAGTGAGATAACAATGTAAAAGAGGAGACGCGAGTATGTGTGTAGACTATGTAGTCTGGGGTGTATTACTTAGTTTGTGAGAGGATGTGCTCGAGGCAAACAGGAGGGAAAAAGAAGGTGATATAGTTGTTGATGTGAATGAAGCGGATTGAAGCAATATATTTTACTTCTATATCAGGCGAGAATTTTAATTAAAGATTTGATACCAGAATGATAGCGAAATACCTTCCACGTGTTCCTGATAATAATGAGCTCGCATGTGAACTCCTACAAGAGTTCATGATGTTGGTTCTGCCGGAAATGCAAATAAATGCGGTGTACCAAAAAAAAGTGCTTTCGCATTGCCAATTTGATACGTTATGTTAACAGTGATTGGTGCGTGCACCTAAGTACACTTAACTAAGTTTTAAAAAGCACAAGAAACTAATTCTAGACACTGGTATATACCCTACAAAGTAATTTTTAAAACATTATTAAGGATGAACTTTAAGACTTTCACCTCTTTACAAGTAACTGCTACAGTACAATACGTTTGTGTGATGGTCCGAAGATTCATCTGTGAGCAGGTGCAGTAAACGAGCAAAAGATTTAAAGAGAAGGTTCATTGATTTAAAAAACTAACTTTAATGTCATTATTGCAAAGGTGACGCTTTGATTGGCCAAGGTTATCAAAAGCCAATGCTTGGAAAAATTCGAAGTAATGATTATTAACAATTACAAAGCGCTTAAATACAGCCCCGACATAGCATCTGAAAAAGCTCCCCTGTTGCTGCTAACATTATGACGTCACATGTTGAACATGATGTGCACAAACAGACGATGTCCCATGACATCTCACACAATTTCAGTGCCTGTTTTGTCATCTTTTCTTCAGTTATTTCTCTTACTTCAATACCCTCAGGCGAAATGTTTAATATATTGCCTCACTCTTAACCCCGTGCATGGTATTTTTTTGATGAAAAATGCAAGGATAAAATAAAAAAAGAAATCCGTCGCTTGTAAACAAAATAAGACGCCATTGTATTTTCAGGTGCATACACCGCAGCATGTTCGGCGTTTCAAGAGGGAACAAATGACGTCCATGCTATCATTCCACAGGTTTTTTAATTTGAAAGTATGGTTTCTATGATTGTTCATTAACCCATATCCTGTGTATTAACAAACAAAAGAATTTAGTTATCAGAACGGGGGTCATATCCCTTTTTGAATGGTGTAAAATTCCATCACATTTATATACACTAAACTCATTATAATTTGAGAAAAAAAAAGCATTGCAAGTACGTTCATTCTTTATGGGATGTCGTCTGCTTGGGCAGGGTTGGTTCATATTGTGACGGCATTAAAACATTGTTATTTTCCGGCGAATCTCTTGCATATCCCAGATGCTATGGAGGTTGTTTTATTTGTATTTGTATAAACCACCCGATATGTAGTTGACCTAAAAACTTGCATGATGGCCATTTGTTATAGCTTACCAGTTTCTAGTAATACGCTATTTGCCATATTTGTGATTTTCTATGAACCCGCACTTTAAGATCTGTGAGGTCAAATTGTGACCAAAAGGAATCTCCTTATATAAAATAACCAATCCTGAGGGGCTTATCAGTAGGCCTGCAATCTTATCAACAAATGAATAAGACTTCCAATACGTTACTTGATCAGATCAAATATGAATTCGAGCGACCTTAGCGAGCAAGTTTGGGGGGACATTTGAGAAAAAATAGCTCTCAGTCATTTTAATTAAGGTGCAAATGTTAGGGAGGCTAAGAGAAATATCTTTTTGGGGAGAGATGAGAGGCGATAAAAACATCTTGACGTGAACATTTGGCGATAATTTGTTTTCTCTATGTGTTTAACAGGAGTGATGTTGGTAATATGAATGCAGTTCTCTTGAGTTTGAAACTCCTTCATTGTTGAATACCTGAGTCACACGAACAAGACCGACATTAAAAAGAAAACAGACCGAGAAAAAAATCCCCTTCGGCTGAATGGCTAAGAGTCGGTCTGTGTGCATGGAGTCAGTTTGTCAGTCTCTCAAATGGAAGAAAGTCTCCCTAGTCGGCCGTGTGCCTCTACTGATTATAACCCTATACATTATATGAGAGGCCTATGTATAATAATCACACACTGTGTTTAAACGCCAGGTGTCTTTTTTCTGATTTCTTTTTAAATCCTTTGTTTTTAAAACCTTAACCCTAGTAAGGCTGGATTATTTAGCACCCGTCCCTTTGATCAATCAGATTAGTTGAGCGGCCCATTGTTCACATCGTTCACTGAAGAATCAGCGTGTATTACAACTGTTTTCGGGGTCTTGGTTAGTTCGATTTTCGTCAATTTAATTTAATTGTTATAATTTTCGCTCGAATCAAGATGTTAAACAAATTTAATATCATTACCTAGTGTAAGTTTACGATTGCAATGATACCAAATTCAATCAAGTTCAAAATCAATAAGCCTTCTCTTTAACCCTAAAAAGGCTGGATTATTTAGCCCCCCCCCCCCCCTCCCCCTTTAAGCTCGGCAGTGAAGCCACGAACAAATCTTGAAATTTGATACGTGACTAGAGTAACTCAATCAGTATGAATATATGTGTGAATCTTATTTCCATAACCAACTCGGATTCCGCTCCCCCCCCCCCCTCCATCGCCCCCTCCCCCCTCGTTAACTCATATCGTGCCAAGAACACTGTTCTGTGCATGCGCTGGCGTGCCACGCTCACATAATTGGTTTTCTGGTGGCTTGCCATGCACACATAAACTCTCATTCGCTCGCGTGTCACGTACACACTTTCGTACATAAGTACACACGCTAATTGAACGTACCCTAAATTAACTTGGCACACAGGAGATTAGTGGCTGGCACAGTTAACAGCTTATTAAATCTCTAACTTTTAAGTTTAATTCATACTACAGCCATGACAGTATTCCTATATATACACAAAAACTCTGATGTAATTCAAGAGAATTTTGAAAGTATTTGTAGGAAAACTGCAATTTTGAAATGATAATCCTTTATACAGGTAGTATGATGATGTTATCATACATGTAACATCAATATGAACATACAATAATATTTGATATATATATATATGTCATGTCAGAGTTGAGAATTCTCACACTTATATATATTTATATAATACCATTTGTGTTTGATCAATGGCAACTTTGAAACCCATAACATTGTTAATAATTAAGTAAATCCATTTTTCCTTCCTCAAACTAGATGTCACTGATTTGCTTCTCTTGTTTGTTATACATTGTACTGTATCATGTATGCTTCTGTTTCAGTCAGTTTGATGCCAAAGTGGAATTTCCCTTTTAACCTATCGGATCAGGCAAGGTAATATTAGGACAGTTACTGCATCTTCTTGCTTGCCAAGAGCTCTTCCTGGCAGAAACAATAGTCCAAGATTTGACCACTATCTGTCGACCTGATTTCTATTTCTATCCTCCATGCAGGTCATCTCGTACACATTTAATATGGCTGACGATCCAGCTAGGAAGCCTATTGAGCAGGCCAAGGTATGTGAATGGAACCAGATAATAACAAATGTTTTATCTTATCTCTCTTGGTTTGGTTCAGGAATGATCATACAACTTTTCTATTTGGAAAAGCATCTGAAAATATCAGTACCCTTGTTATGCGAATTGAATTAAAGAAAAGTAATGGACACAACTGCAACTGGATCAATATCAATAACGTCACGGACGAGAAATATGTTACTGCAGGAGAAGGCAAACGTAGGCTTAAAGAGAAGGTTCATTGAAATTTGAAAAATAGGTACATTATACCTCTACAGATTGCTCAGAACTTAAATAAAATGAGTAAAGTAATTTTTAGGCCCTCACTAGTGTGAGGAATAAATTAAATGCAATTTTGATACCCTTTCCAGAACCCTCTCACAAATTAAAATTAAGCTATAAATTACATGCGATAGTATGATGTCACGGTATGAACAACCCTACATCAGACATTTGAGACACTGTTGGATGCCCATTGCATTTTTTTGATATTTGTTTCAAGTTGTTTGTATATTTACCACCAATGGTAATACTTTCTTTATTTTTTAGCACTTTAAATGAGATACACCTAATAAATAATACTTTCTACAAATGTTTTTTTTTTTAATGTTATTTCCGTCACATTTGAGCATAAAAATCGGAGTAGTAATCATATATTTTGATGGCATGTTAGCGTGAACGTGTATGATCTGGGAGTACGAATGACATAATGTTATTATGCATGCTGACCTAACGACTCTTCTGGAGCAAAATAAACAATACATGTTGGTACTCTATGGGTGCGTTCAAGCGATTTTTCGAAGCTAGAATCACAAACATGAATCACAAATCAAAACGCCGTTACAAAACACGGTTACTGCGGGAGAGCGTTCAAGTGATGTTTCATCAACGCTGATTCTAGCTCATTTCGAGCCCAGCCACTGCGCATCATACTGCGTAGTTTGACCCAGGAAGTATAGGTCAACTTCGGCGCGCGTTTTCTGGAATTGTTAACGGCCGACTGTCGGCTGCTGTTTTGAGCAAAGAGCGCAATAATACAACAAAGAATAACATAAGGGAAGGTGATAGAAGGAATAAATAAAGAATAGCATAAAGAAAGACAGAAAGAGAAAGTGATATAATTATTAAAACAAAGAATAACATAAGAGAAGGTGATAGAAGGAAGAAACAGAGAATAACATAAGGAAAGACAGAAAGAGAAGGTGATAGAAGAAAACAACAAAGAATAACATAAGGAAGGTGATAGAAGGAAGAAACAAAGAATAACACAAGGAAAGACAGAAAGAGAAATTAATTATAGAATGATTAAAGAAAATAATAACATGAGAGAAAGTGATAGAAAGAAGAATCAAAGAATAACATAAGGAAAGACAGAAATAGAAAGTGATAGAATGTTTAAAACAAAGAATTACATGAGAGAAGGTGATAGTAGGAAGAAACAAAGAATAACATAAGGAAAGACAGAAAGAGAAATTGATAGAAGGATGGAACAAAGAATTACATAAGAAAAGGTGATAGAAGGGAAAAACAAAGAATAACATAAGAATAGAAGGAAGAAACAAAGAATAACATAAGGAAAGACAGAAAGAGAAAACGATAAAGAATATATAACGGAAAGATAGAACAGAAGAAGAAAAATGGAAAAACGAAGAGTAGCATCTTAAAAACAGAACGAGAAAATGATAGAAGGAAAACAAAGAATAACATAACGGAACGATTATGCTATAGTGTACGCAAATTGCATGAAAAGCAGGAACAGGCCACGATAATGACGCCATAGAATCATGATTGAGATCTCCGTTCGTTCAATCGAATTTTAGCGACCGTGATTCTGTAGAATCATGATTCAAAACGCATTTTTTCTGCGTTTCATGTTTATGTTTTTAAACACGTTTATTTTTACAACCGACGAAAAAATCGCCTGAACGCAACGTGTTTTAAACTAAACGTCTTCGAAAATCGTGATTCTAGGATGAAAATATGTCGATTGAACGCACCCTATGGCAATCCAGTTATCGTGCATGCGCTTATATAGTACCGTACCGTACATCGGCAAAATCTTCTAGTTCTACTTCTAGGTCAAGATCTCCCATATCTCCATTGTCCTTGTCGCTGTCCGAGGTACTTCCTTCTTCTATCTCAAAAGTCAAATCAACTATGTTTTCGTCCATATCGATATTTCCAGGGGATTTTGGTGAAGGTTAACTACGTCGGCTGTGAATGGGTACGGCACTCAATGCAATACATGTGATTTGCGAATTATATGCATCACGCACTGTCGTCAATTATATCAGCTGAGCGGCCCATTGTTCACACCCTGACGTCACTGAAAATTCAGCTGTATTACGAATCTTTACGATCGTTTTCCGGGTCTTGAGTGGGTTGATTTTTCGTCAATTTTAATCAACTTTTATAATTTTTGCTCGAATTTACAAGTTAAACAAATGTGATATTCTTACTCAGTGTAAGTTTACAATTGCAATGATACTAATTTCAGTCACTTTACAAAAATAGAATTCCTTTAATTTATTGTAGATTACTGTACAGAATCTATACTTATGTGCATCACCCTCTATTTTGGTTGGCATTCTGGACAGCCAGGGTAACAAAATATCCCCCCCCCCCAAAAAAAAAAAAAAAAAAAAAAAAAAAATCGGCTAAAAATTCATATTTCACACTTTACTAAACTCAATGAAATGATATCAACTAGAAGGTATTTTAATTTACCATCATATGAAACTTAACCCATGGTGATTTAAAGTTTTACTTAAAGGTTATCTGTAAATCTAGTTTAAAAAAAAACACGTCCTCAATACACTAATACACATATATTCATACAGTTAGTATACGTATAGGCAAACTTTTGTTTTTGCTTGTGGAAATCAAGTCAATAAAGTTTGGATTGCAATAACTTTTCATCGAAAAGAGATATATAGAGCCTCTCCTCTGCACAGGATAGTGTACGTGTACAGGGGCAAATTCCTGGAAGGTAGCAACAAAGAAAGAAACCTTTCTGAATTTGATATAAGGTAAATAACGATTTGTTATTTAAAAAAATCAATTTCTGGAAAAGAACACACCCCAAAAAAAGTTTTTACTCAATGTTAATTAATCGCAATTCAGTTAAAATATGTATCAAAATGGGGATAATTTAATTTTCTTTGATATGAGACCAAACTAATGGCGGTTCAAGATTTCCTTGAAATATTTATTACAAGATACTATTTGTGTCAAAAGGGCTGCTTTTTTGGACGCCCCCTCCGATTTTCAGGTGAAAGCTTCAATAAAACAAAAACAACACCTCTGAAATGCCGCGTATTATAAAATCTTTGGAATAAACAAGGTGTGCTTAGTTTGTGTGGTAGTGGCAAGCAACTCGAAAAACTAAGCATTATATTTGATTTTGGCCCTCCTCTTATAGTGCCAAGATCAACTTTCTAAGGAGGAAATTATTAAAAACTCTCATCCCATTGGTTGAGGAACAATGCTTCTATATTATACAAATATACACTGTCTTGAGAGGTTCTGGTTAAAACTATGCGCAAGAGGTGACTCCAGTAGTACTCTTTGCTGAGGGGCGCAGCCCTGAAGCAAATGGTACTTTTGGAGTCACCGAGGCCCATAGTTTTAACGAGTACCTGGAAAAGAAGGCATGATATAATTTTGTTATATCCTGCATCAACAATTTATTATTAAAAAAAAAAAAAAAAGTCAAACAATATTTTTTTTTCAACTCCCGAAAAGTACTCCCAAAGAGTACTCTCATATAGTTATATTTCAGAGCAACCTTAAAATAATTAAAATATTTCTGGTCACGTGACGAGCTCTCAAACAACCAAAAGCCAATACATTTAGATGCAGGATATACCTGATTTTATTGGGGTTACTTGTCTTTCTAAACGTTTATTTTCTGTAGGTTCATAATTCGTCGCTGTTTTCACGAAGAGACGGTAGTGAAGAAAAATTGCATTCACTTTGCGTTAAAGGTATTACAAAGTTTTGGGAAATTTTGAAAATGGATGGATAGTGAATCTTTACAACTTTGATATATTTTGATGCCCCTGTGGATGTATTAAAAGCACCAGAAATTTCAGCCCCTAAAACACTTCTGCTTTCGAGAAAAATTGAATATAAAGATTTACCGGTGCTCCCGGTAAATTTTGATAAATTTCAAAAAAAGCTCCTACGGCCGTACAATGGTAGCTGCGACCATGAAAATCTCAGAATATGTAGTTGTGGTATATAATTTCCGAATGGGAATATCTAATCGGTCGATTTTAGTCAATAAACATTGTTTTATGGCTTAATTAATATCTTGACCTTGAGAGGGAGCTATTCAACATAAAGTGTTTATTATTTACAATTTCATAACTTTAGAGTCGATTTCGACCGCGACAACGATCACTGAATATTGTAGGATCGCATATGCTTCCAATATTTTCATTTGAACCAAATTCATGACCCCATACCAAAACTTTGTATTACCTTTAAGATTTTTCTCAATACCGTCACTTCGTGAAAATAGGGACGAATTCCTAAACACAAATTTCCCAAACCGTTGGCTCATATTTCTGAATATCGAGGTTCCATTTCATTTTCGGAATCATTTAGCTTCGAAATTATGAACCAATTTTCTCTTTTTCAAATTCATTAGCCATTTTTTTTTCTTCATAATCCTGAATGCTATGTCTTTTCCTGAATTATGAACATTTAAAAAAAAACAAGATGTTATCGATTATATCGGATGCAGTCGGAGTTGTTTCGTTCATGACACTTTTATTACTACCTGAAACAATACCCTTTGGGTAACAATGTCCTGTTGGGATCACATGCTTTATAAATGCTCTTAAATTCTTCCTCAACTCTTTTCAGATAAGCAAGACAGCCGACCAAGAGTCGTCTGGTTACGCACGTACAGATTGGGAGGTTTGTATGCATAACTTAAAGACCTAGCCATTGAAGAATGTTGCCAAGTTCATGTGTTCTGTTATGCTGAAGGAGATTTAATTCTTTGTCCGAACTAAAGCCCCTTCCACACGTAGAATTGCATAGTGTGGCGTATCGAGTACGCCGAAATAAGGCTGCGTATTCATGAAAAATTTGCTTTGGCGTACTCGCTGCGTATGTTATGCGTAGGGTGGCGTACGATGGCGTATGGTTACGCACCCTGTGCTTAGGCACCAAGTACCTACGGGGTATGCAATTGGTGTACCTACGCGTACGATTGCGTATTACAGGTGTAGGGTTGCCTACATATACGTAAGCCTGGCGTAAAGTGCGCATGTATGATCTAGGACGTCTTTATAAGCTTTTATTGCCTCATCGGACCTGGTGTAGGGTAGCGTACTATTGCGTAGGCATGGCGTACAATAGCGTAGTGTTGCGTAGACTTGCGTAAAAAATTAACATGTATGATTTTTCGCTTACCCCTTTACGTCCCCTCAGCGTAGGGCAGCGTACGCTTGGCCTAGTTGGTACGCAACACTACGCAACTCTACATACGGCCCGGTGTAAAAGGGGCTTTAAGGAAATTACAAGTTTAAAGCACCACCAAATAAGAACAAATTTGGTTTGATATTGTTTTTCTCGAGGATTTTTCCTCTTTTTCCACATTATTTAGTACTTATGTAAAAGTAGAGTAGGAAAATTGGATAAAATATCTGTATCAAGGTCGTATACCCCCCCCCCCCCCGCCACCTTGCAGCATTTTAGGATTTCAGCTTGATATTTTACTGCTGTTTAATTTGTCAGTGTACATATGCTACTTGATAACGCTCGAGCACTTTATTCAATCAATCTCTTATAATGGGTAGATCAGATCCCATTTCATGAAACTGATTTTGTCAGAAATCTTGTCACAGCTAATGAGATGTGCAATGCTCTTAGTACAAGTAGCATCGGTTGTTACTTGTTATTGATACGAAAATATGAGACCGTCTAGCTTTCGACCAAGTAGCGTAAAACAATCAGTTAGACATGTAGGTATTGTACAACTGCAAGAAATGGCTGTCTCAACGACACTAATAAATCAAACAACAACATATCCAGAACAGCGTTTCGGTACAATTACCCCCTGGACAATCACCCCCCGGAAAATTACCCCCCGGAAACCACCCCCCAAAGACAATAACCCCCCCCCCGAGGACAACTTCCCCAAGGACAATACCCCCCCCCCCCCCCCGAGAAAAACTAGCGCAAAGACAACTACCCCCCCCCCCCCGAAAAAATTATCCCCTGGAGAATTACCCCCCCCTGAGGACAATAAACCCCCAAGGACAATTACCCCCGGAAAATTACCCCCGGAAAATTACCCCCCGAGAACAACTACCTCCCAGGACAATTACCCCCGAGGACAACTACCCACCGAGGACAACTACCCCCCGGAAAATTACCCACAGAGAATTACCCCCCCCCCCCCAGGACAATAAACCCCCTAGGACAAATTACCCCCCGGTAAATTACTCCTCGAGGACAACTACCCCCCCCCCCCCGAAGACAACTACCCCCCGGAAAATTACCCCACGGAAAATTATCCCCCCCCCCAGGACAATAAACCCCCAAGGACAATTACCCCTGGAAAATTACCCCCGGAAAACTACCCCCCGAGGACAACTACCGCTGAGGACAATTACCCCACGGAGATTTACCCCCCAGGACAATAAACCCCCAGGATAATTACCACCCGAGGACAATAACCCCCCCGAGGACATCAAGCCCCAAGGACAACTACCCCCTGGAAAATTACCCCCGGAAAATCCCCCCCCCCGAGGACAACTACCCCCCCCCCCCCCAGGACAACTACCCCCGAGGACAATTACTCTTGAGGACAACTACCCGCCGAGGACAACTATCCCCGGAAAATTACGCCCCAGAGAATTACTCCTCGGGTAGTTGTCCTCGGTGGGGGGGGGGGAGTAATTCTCTGGGGGTAATCTTCCGGGGGGTAATTGTCCTTGGGGGTCGTTGTCCCGGGGGGAATTCTCCGGGGGAAATTTTCTGGGGGGTAATTGTTTATGGGGGGTAGTTTTCCGGGGGGTAATTTTTCGGGGGGTGATTGCCAAGAAGGTAATTGTCCTAGAACCCCAGAACAGAATTAGACGTGGCAATATATGATTTTGCAACTATTACTTGTAGTGCCAATATCAACTTTCTACGGAGAAAATCATTCATAACTATCATCTTACGGGTTGAAGAACAACTTAAATTAGAAAGAGCCATCCCCCCCCCCCCCCAAAAAAAAAAAAGAATGAAAAGAATGAGAAAGTTGCCTCTACGAAAAGCCTTGAGTGATCTGCCTTGTCGAGAAAATCTGTCTTCCCCATTGAGAACAATGATCTCTTTTGGGTACCTAGATACCAGACGCAATGATTAGATATATGATCGTAAAGGGTGTAGCGGAATGACACCAATAAAGGTACAGAAAGTCTGAAGTTGAAGACCATCAGGCCAAATAGGAATTGTTCATGAATCAGTTCCACACAACAAAGTATAATTACTGTTTATTGGTCAGCAGATAAACTATCTGCCTTAGCAACAATTAGTTTATGAGAAGTCAATCTCTGGTTGGTCATTCACACCCAGTCAGCCCACAGGTAAATAGTAAGAATGACCCCATTGAATAAGATTTAGGGCATGTATGCAAATTATATTCCAAGTATACTAATTGTGTGAAGCATGATGATGTGCCAAGCACCGATCCTGCTTTCATCAGAAAGAAAAAAGAAAGTTTCACTTTCAAGAAGCTGTTCATACCGTTTGGATCGAAAAGTTACTGACAAATGTGAAAACCAGGAGGTCAAACGATTGCGAACCACTCACTCAAGTCACTCATTCGTGACACTCATTCTTGTCACGCACTCGTGTCACTCACTCGTGTACACTCGATCATTTACATTCACTCAACATTCGTTTGACTCATCGGTACATAATATTCATTGTTGTACTCTGCGTTATCGCTCTTTAATCTTCCTATTCGTTTATACGACGTGTTTTTACAAAGATTTGATTTCTCGAGCGTCTTTACGATCGTATCTACAATTCAATTCAATTCAATTCATTTCAAATTCTATTATCCAATGATTGGAAATTTATTTCGTTTGCATGTCAATACAAGATTACAGATTATAAACAACAATAAGATACAAATGGAAACAGAATAGAACATTTGACTTGATCATAGATAACATGAAATGC
>JAVYIG010010017.1:0-72801 GCA_035222895.1 Strongylocentrotus droebachiensis | reverse complement strand
TCTTTGGTCTCACAAAAGAAGAAGAGATTATTTTGTTTAACCTTGTTACTGATACACATACAAATTTAGTATAATTTGTAATTATTGCTTTGCTGGATCAAATAACAAAAATATTTGACCAGAGGAAAACAAGAGGGAGGGGGGGGGGATGTGTAAATTTGTGTAGAGAAGGTATATGGGTACTTTGATTTTGCCAGCGGGGTGAGGGTGGGGGGGGGGGGGGGGGCTGAGGAACCCTCTCAGATCCGCACCGGGTTGCACTACTTTAAATGTCTCTCTCGCTCTACAAATCTCTCTCTCTCTCTCTCTCTCTCATCCCCCCCCCTCTCTCCTCTCTCTCTCTCTCTCTCTCTATTTACGATAAATCTATAGGCACACTGTTAAATTTTGTGTAACTTTCGCCTTTTCCCCCCAATATAATGTTGTAACTTGTTTGACCCATTGCTGCATACCCCTTCATTTTATAATTTAAGTCAACGATGTTCCTTTATCATTTTCGTATCTTCAATATTCCTATTTTTAAAAATTGTATATGTACTTTTGTGCATGCTAATCACGCTCACATTGAAACGGAAATAAATCGATGAAATCAAATCATATCGAACACTGCCAGGGTAACCTATAACCAACGTCCTATAGTTTAAATTAGACGTGTCACGTAAAGTATAGACTTTTAACTAAGAGGTCAAAAACACAGTCGCAGCTACTTTTGAGAAATCAGGTCAAGGGCTATTCATTATGATCATCTTCAGATTACTATTAAAGATGTGTGGTACAGAAAACCTTTCTTGACACTAACCTTATATAGTCAAACCGATAACACCGACACTGATACCGATTCTAATGGGGGGGGGGGGGGGGGCTAGGGTGCACAAAACGATTATCTATAAGAATCGGTTCGGTTTTGAGCGGCGGTTTGGTGGTGTTACTTATAAGTTAACGTTGGGTGATAAAATTGAATGGGATGATGCATGCCCATATATTTATTTTTTTACTTCGAAACACAGTTCTGGTCAGGAAAATATGTGAAAGAATTAATCCATATAGTATATGCAGGATATGTGGAGTTTAACCCTGGTATATGGCTCAATATGATATAACAAACTCTGGGTTTTCGCTATCACCTATCGGGGGGGGGGGGGGCTAGTTTTTTAATCAACACAACAAATCCACAACAAAATAAACATTTGTTTTTGGGGGGGGAAGGGGGGGTTCGCGCGAACCCCCGAACCCCTAGTTTGTACGGGGGTGCTAACTGATGACTGTTTTTTTAGTCATTGCAGAACACTTTGGATAGGCTTTTAAATCATTCCCCATCCAACAAAAGTGACGAATAGTTTCACCTCGTGGTAATTAATACCAGGAAAGTCTCCCCTCCCTGGTAATTAATACCCTCCCTGGTAATGTATAAAGTCCCGTTCAACCATGCATGCAGTTAATTTGCGCCTGCGCCAAGAGAAAGATTGGGCCAATCAGGAAAAAGGAGGCAAATCAAAATGGCCGGGTGTGGTGAACAGGTTGCTCGCGCTGGGGGTAAGTCGAAGAGTTAATTAAAACAGAGAATACTAAATATTTTTACGTTGCTCATTTACTTGTGTGTAATTGGTAGAATAATTAGGAAACCAGAAACTGAATATATAAGTGAATAAATCGCCCTTTATGTGCGATGTAACAAGCTCGCATGTTTGCAATTGCACGTTACTCGTTAGTGTAAACAGCATTGACATTGCCATTGCATTGGCTTGGTTCTTCTGCATGCACTACAGAACTGAACTGCACTGGCCTGCCTGACTGTGTATCGCCTATCAGCTATTGCCTAACGCCTTCGGGTCAAACTCAAAAGTCAAAGTCAAACTTCAATTTCAAAGACAATATGGTGATATTCTGGTAATGCACAGCAAATTACAACAAATTAAACCAGCCGGCGTGCATGGTGGTTGTAGAGGATCCTAGATCTATCTTGATCTATCTGAGACTGTACACGGATCGGACACGGTACGGTTGAGTTGGGCGCTGCGAACTCTGCCTTGCTGCAAATGCGAGGTCGAGTTCGCCTGGTAGGGTTGAACCGATCACGGCTCACCTCACTCAGGTATAACCAAGGTTCTAATGCCTTAAATTGTTGGCTCACACTGACTAGACCTAACACTAAATGTTGAGAGCCATGGCTATGGCTCTGGTGTCTAAACGATCGTTCAATTTGGGATCGTTTTTCACCATTTTTGTTGGATATCGGAATAAGAAATGTAATAAGAATAATACCTTTCAAATTCAAGACTCACTGATGTTTCTATCAAAAGATACAGCCCTCAAAAACTGCAAATTCAAAAAAAAAAAATTGCTCAAAAGCTGCACAGCTGAGCTAATGCACAGCACGATATGCAAAGCGTGGAGTAAGGATATTTTCAAACTGAAACTGCTCGTGATCCCTTGGGACTAGAGAAAAAATAAGTGCATGGATATATTCTTTACAGCTGGCCCAACTTATCCCTCAGGGAGTCGGGGGAGCACTTCGTGAAATTGGTAAATCTCTGAGTTACCATGGAAACAATGTTTAAATCGCTGTTTTGAGCAAGATATTTTGAGAATTTTGGGGGTGGGCCCCTATGGGGAATATGGAGAATAACCTGCTCTTTCATATGACACCTCACTTATCGAGTATCACCTTCAGGATCACGAGCAATATTGGTCTGAATCTCATTTTGGTAATAAAAACATTGACCAATTTAGCATGAGCGCGTAATGCACATGGACTGCATAGGGATGTGTGCAATCTCTATGGGAAGGATTTTAGCACACAAAACTGAGTGGGGCGATCAGATACCCTACATGTATGTTAAAGGTAAAGACCAGTTATGGTCATGCGATTGCATTGTGAAAGAAAAGTTTGTGGAATCGATCAGAAAATCATCTAGCATCTAGCATCTGCAAGGTTCTGGAATCATCAAAATGATAAGAAATTTGGCCCATTCTTCGTAAGTTACAAGCACTATACACAGAAAGATGTATATGGGACTACCCTATATCTCTCACAGTCAAATAGATATAATAATTTACCAAATATATCAATTAGTAGGCGGTTTCCCAGCAATTTTTTATCATCATGTATTAGTCAAAACATATTCTTTCACATGATTGGTAATGAGAGCTTCCATTTCATTTTTTGAAATTGGGGGCGTTTCCAATACTGGTCTTTACCTTTAACAAAAACACAAATCAAATGAAAATGTGAAGGTCACCTAGAGTCTAGACCTCTATTCCAGCAAACAATGAACCGTAACTAACTGTGAGTGCACTTTTTGCACCGGGCATGCTTCATTTCGTCATGTCAAATTTATGTGTACTGGTGTTATGGTGTAGAGTCTTGAGTGGGAATTAGGAA
The DNA here is from genome assembly GCA_035222895.1 of Strongylocentrotus droebachiensis. Classification (NCBI taxonomy): domain Eukaryota; kingdom Metazoa; phylum Echinodermata; class Echinoidea; order Camarodonta; family Strongylocentrotidae; genus Strongylocentrotus; species Strongylocentrotus droebachiensis. The sequence goes on along the minus strand of JAVYIG010010017.1, from coordinate 69,419 downwards.
CTGTACGTCTGCTTTTTGCGATTGCGTGTGAATGGATGATGGGATTGAATTTGAAGCACGCCATGTGGCGTTAAGAAAGTACACTAGTGACTAGGGCTCGACAAACCTTGCAAAGTTTTTAGCTCGGGAGTTGGAGTTTGTTGGAGGTCAATTCTTTTTAACTTACGGTATAGTCACGAAACACACTTTGTATGTCAGGAAATACTTTTGCTTAAAAATTATGGACCCTTTTCATCAGTGTTCATTTAATTATTTATGACGAACATATTTTACACAGGCATCAAAAACAATTAGAGATTATGCATTTTTTACATTTGTCAGTCATCTATTCAATGTATATCATAGAACTAGAACCAAGTCTAAAATAAATCTTTAAAGGGACTTTGTAACTTTGTTCAGAAGAAAGAAAATGGTGCTAAGGTACACTTAAAGATAATCTGATAGTTTGAGTGAAAACGGACCATTATTAATGATACAAATTGGGAAAAAGTGATCTGATCGATTCTTAATTCTCCCAACTATATTATTACAATTTAATTACATTTTAGGTGAATGTAAATCTTCACAAGCAATGAATTGGCTCTATACCATTCCAGACATTTAAGTGTTGAAAGATTTTTATAAAGCCTTTCCTTAATATGTCTTATTTCAAGAAAAACGGTTAGGAGAATTTACTGTTAATCAGCTGTTAAAGGGTGTTGCACAGTGACACCTTCATAGAAAACCAATATCTTTGTGGTTTGAGAATTTTCTCAGGATTTTTTGCCTGCTAGGGGGGTAAGTACAGTAGAAGGAATATAATAAGTAACATTTCATACAAAAATTACACTTTTTTTCATCAACCTTCAACAATGTTACAGAGTCACTTTAAATGAAATAAATGATCATGTATATTATATCAAATGTATACTAAAACAAGGCCCTATGAATGTCAATTATATGTTGTTCATATGTTGAATCAAAGATTGTTTCATGTAAATATAAACAATTATCTATATGGACACAATAAAGAAATGAAATGAAATGAAATGAAATGAAATGAAAGAAATAAACCAGTCCCCCAGTACCACTCTGAATTAGAGTTTGACAACAAAGTGCATAGCTTATGGCCCCCATATCATACATCATGCACTGATGGTATTACCAGCCATGACAATGTAGAGTCTGACTACATGTATCAATTACTAACAGAAACATCCATATTGGGGGATGTGTCAATTTGTCAACATGGAATGGCCATGCTCGTGTGTGCTGCAAAGTTTGCCAAAGGTTAATAATGACATAATCTAGAAAAGATGTATCATACTTACATTTACTGAGTGCATCATGTGCATGCTGAATTACTGAGAGAATAGATCTAAAATATATTCAAGACTTGCAGTAGACTTCCAGTATAACTTGACAGTTCTGTTACCGGTATTTAAGTTGATAGAGCACAGAGAAAGAGTGAGAGAGATAGAAACCCTCTGAATGTTAATCCTAAACTTCATTGGGTGGGGGGGGGGTGGGATGGGATACTGATACACAAGTACGCTTTCATGTATGTTTGCGTTAGCCTGGCCCTATAGTCTAGTGCAATAAATATGGAATCTATGGATGGCATGAAATTGACCAAAGGTTGAAAGCACGAAAAAAATAACACGGTGGCGACGGGCGATTCGCCCCCTAAACCTCTGAATTCGCCACGGTAAAAATCAAGACGAGGGCGAAAAAAAATCAATATATCTTGAAAAATCGCCCCCGCCATGAATTGATATTCCCTAGGAATTAATAAATCAATTTATTGATGTGTCTGAGGTGAAATCTCCGTTCCAACTACCAACTCCAAAACTAGAAACTTCCATCAACATTTTAAAAGGTTTTGTGAGTTGCAGCGGATCGGCGGTCGTACCTACTGTAGCTAGATCTACAGCGGTATCCGCCCTGCCTGCGCCTAAGCTCCCGGCGGCCGGACAAGCCACCGGCCCTGATGGAAATACAGAGTAGTTTCGTGCACAGCAATGAATGCATACGCAGTTCGCACATGTTCACAATACTAGCTCAGCTCCAACGCGCGCCCGCACGCTCCTAGTATGAAGCAAATAAGTATTTGCGAAGTGACGAGAGCTGAACTGCTAGCGACCAAATTGGTACGTAATATGTTTATTTAGTCCTTTTTTCTGGCCCTAATTTTTATCATGGACAATGCAATCCCATTAAAAAAAATGTTATTCCGTCTAAAATTGTGTTATTTATAAGTTAAAAACCATTAAATGCGAGTATATTTTTTACTGTTGTCCCACATACTGATATATTTGTTGTAACGAAACGTGCAAAATCAATGCCGGATTTGTCCCTGTAAAATCGGTATAAAGCAAGTTTCGTAGACAGAAATTGATTTTGTTATAAAGGATGTTCCTACTCCTCAGAATTTTTAATACAACTGTTTAATTAAATTAAATTATTTATATACGATCGATGCAGGCCCCAATTGTCATGAGTGATGGCATCAATTTCTGTCTTCGAAATGAAACTAGCTTTGGCTTGGCCTTTAGAATTAGAGTCTATAAAAAAAAAATAAGGCCATGATTTTGCATGTTTCGGCATAACAAATACATCGGTATGTAGGACAACAGTAAAAATATTTACTCACATTTAATGGTTAGACCTATAAATAAAGTAAATAACACAATTTTAAAGGGAGTTAGTCTACTTTTTTTTTAATGGGATTGCATTGTCCATGATAACAATTAAATTTGGGGACAGAAAAAAAGACTAAATAACATATTACCTACCAATTTGGTTGCTAGTATTATGATGGCTAAGGAAAAACACAACTTATTGTTACAGCTTACAATATGGCTTTAAGAAAGTAGCCCTTAGTTTTTTTTAGGCAATGGGGAAAAGTAGCCCCCATAAAAAAATTTATTCCTAGCCTGCGTGGTCAGTGATAATATTTTCTTAGGATATGAAAAACAAACAGTTAAACAAAACACTCCTTTTGACAAGTTTTAGTTACATGTAATATGTAAATCATAAAGCCACACGTTTAACACAAAGTGAATAAATCATGGGTATCTGAATGTCTGCAATACTCTACATGACATATGTACGCTACAATTGTATCTATATTTGCCTTTGCTTGGAATTTAATTGGGTAAAACAGGTGTTTTAAAAAAATACATCCTTTAAAAAAAAAGCGGCCCCTGAGCTCCAAAATAGCCACCGCAAAATAATTAAGGGGGGCTATTTTTTTAAGGGAAAATCTGAAAAGAGCCCTCGTAAAAAAAAAAGTAATTTTTTGGTTGGTTGAAAGGTTCTGTTCAGCCTGAAACGAAAAACATGAACTGGGGGGGCGTTTCATGAAACAATTAGTCGGTGGTTTTCACCGACTAATATCATGTTCACCGACAATTCTTTTTGTCACCGACTATTTTCCCAGGACTGTGATTGGTCAAATTTAGTCAGCGCCAGCACTCAAAATACATGGGGTGCGGTGGGCGATTCGCCCCCGTGAGCTCCATAATCGCCCCCGTCAGGTTGCTCACGGGGGCGATTGCAAATAAAAAATCGCCCCCATGGAATTATAAAATAAAGATTATCTTTTCCTGATATACAATATTGAGTATCAATTTTCAAACCTTAAACCAATTGAAATGGATTTTAGATGGCGCTTTCTCTCCCATCTCTATTACCGATACAACGGACCGGAAGCTCGCAGTGCAGCTAGTGCGGCCGTCAAAAGTGGCTATACTGCCCTGGTAGTACCGGGTGTGCACGCTGACGCCCATTATCTGCTGGAGCTTGCGCTGGAGACGATCGCGCAAGGACTGAACATGGAGAAGTTTTTCGTTGTGAAAAGTGTGAATCCTCTGAAATCTGGTTATTCTAAAAGACCAGCAAATAATGTAACTCGACCAGTAAATCAATATTGGGAAGAAGATCACCATAGATCTTGCTGGGGCGGATCTAGGCAGTTTAGGGGGTTGAATCCCCCTCCCCCCTTGGGCTGCCAAGTGAAAATGTGATGGGCCATAGAAAAATGCTATCATTGTGTCCAGGACCTACACAGTATTAGTAGATGTCAGTAGATGCCAGGAAAACATCTCTAACGGGGGTTCAAAATAGCAAAAACAAAAATCGCCTCTCCGCTATGCGGCTCGTGGACGATGCTCCCACATCGAATTTGGGTTATCCCCCCCCCCCCCCCACCCTGAGCAAAAAGCTAGATCCGCCCCTGTGTTTTGGAAGGATATGGTAAAGACTAAAAGTAAAGAAAGAATGTAATAAGGTTGCTCCGAATAATGAGGACATTAGGTGCAGAACGGGAAGAAATGGAAAGAATTTCATCACGGGGATAAATGTCAATAACAGCTATGTAACAAGTAAATTTCTAAGAGGGAAAATGCCGACTTAAATAAATGTTAATGATAAAATACCAAGGAATTTAGGAGTTTCATGAGTACCAATTCAATGGAAATTTGTATTAAAATAAGAGCCCCCGTCATCACTAAAAGAGCCCCCGTGAGAAGGCTCACAGGGGCTCTTTTTTTTTTGGAAGAGCCCCCGTGGACAAAAAATAATCTGAGCCCTGGTCAGCGCTGACTAAATTGTCGGTGAACATGATATTAGTCGGTGAAAACCACTGACTAATTGTTTAATGAAACGCCCCCCCAGGGGGGCGGTTTGACGAAACAATTAGATCTCACACTTGTCCAACGTTCATGGACTGTCTACACTCTAGGAGTCTCATGATCATGGTGGAAGGTGACAAGTGCAAATGAATAAAAGAAATGGCTGGTTACTCATATATAGTTGACTCTCCACATGTCACCTTTCCTCAGGGAAAAAAGTACTTTAAAAATTTGGGGGCTACTTTTCAAGCTTGCTTGCATGAAAATAACACTCTTTAATTTGTTTTGCATTGAACTCTATGCAAAATTTGGGGGCTGTTTTATGACTTTCGAGGACTCTTTTGGGCATTTCGCCCTGATTTTGCCCCGAGCCCCCGTGTATTTTTTTCCCTGCCATTCCTCAAATCACACTAAAGTGATGTGAGTGAGCGTGTGTAATGTTTTTTACAGTTGTACACCACAGCTGCTTCATATTTGAATATTGACAGTTAACGTTCCTGTGTGACTCTATGGCTGTAACACACAGCATTCAGTCCAAGCTTGTAGTGGTCAGCGATTGGTCAGCTACAGTACATCTGCACCACTGTTTTCTTGGTCTTTACCACCATGGGAGATACACCCACAGTCTCTTGTCTTACAAATTTGTACACAAAGCACAAGCTGCCAAGCTGTGCGTGGCTTTTAATAGGCTGCTTGTATTTCACTGTATTTGATCATAACTGGCTTTTCATTCTCTTCTCTCTTTTTCAGAAAAATCTGGCTCCTCTGGAGATGAATTTGACGTGGAGGAGATTGTTGATTACCAAAAAGACGGAAATGTAAGTTGTTGATTGTGGGTCAAGCAGACTTACAGATGTATTCATGTGTAAAATCTCATTGTGAAAGTTGATCTGAATCCATCACAAGTCCTGCAATTAGTTGCAAGCTTACAGTCACTATGTCTTATGTACATAGTTGCGAATGATATTAAAGGGGCTGTAGCATGGGAAATACTAGTTGACGCCATCTGCGCCTTTTTTTGGACAATTGCACGTAAACGAATGGACTTGATTAACTGGGTCAGCGCGCGCTAGCGTACGCGAAACAGACCAAAGTTCTCCTCACGGCTCACGCTTGGGTTTCGCGTATGTTGCACGCACGTAAATATGTGGGCCTACTGCGGTTGTGCTGTCCGTTGTCGTATTATACCCCGATTGGACCCGAGTCAGCCCACGGGAAAAACACTTAGTCTCGTCATGCTACAGCCCCTTTAAATCTCAAAAAAGTTATGATTAATCATAACTGTTTATGTGCTTCTTAGGGTGCGTTTAAGCTCAATTTTGAAGGCAGAATGAGCGATTTAAAACGCTCATCGTAATCGCAGTTCCACGGTGTACTGTTTATGCTCACTTCTCTGGCTCCTCCAGGCAATTCTCGCTGGGTGGCCTTGGGTGGCCTTAATTGGCCTTGCAGCTGGATTCGCAAACCTGCACTGTGGCATGCTACGTAGACCCACTAGAGGTCAGTGCGTTGACCCCATTTAAACGCGTTTACAAATTGTAAACGCACCTTTTTGTGAGTTTACGATCGGTGATCGTGATCGCCGTTTTTCGGTGATTCTACAAAAGTGAGAAAGGACGCAACCGTGTTTTGAACTAAACGCATAACAGATGCCTGAATCTGGCCAGAAAAAGTTGAGCATAAACATACCCTTAGTCTACATGTACACAAATCGCAACATATGTTTCAAATGGGAATTTCTTTAATACAAATCCCCAATACATCGCTCGATAGTTAATACCAACCTTTTCTCCTTAATTTTTTTTACAAGAATCTTGACCCTTTTTATTTTCATATCTCCAGATCTTGCACCATTTCCTTCTTTCTCCCTGTAAGGTTTCATTGTCTGTAATATGAGATACCAGTATGTACTTACAAAGTATTACTTTAATTTGTTTGCATTTGTTATTAGATTCACATTTCACCAGTAATCAAATAATTATAGTCCAAAAGTAAAACTGTACATTATCCTTGCTTTATGCCTCTCTCTCATACACTTTGGTGGGGAATCTTGTAGATTAATGAGCAATAGTATAATAAATCTCTTAGAATAAGTAAGTTATTTCCTTGGGGTGAGGTTTTCTTTAATGATGAATCATAAACCCCCAAAATATCAAAATCGAAATATTTTTTGTCTGCAGACTTTATGCTTATATAAATACCTGTCAAGTATAGTATCAGATATGCATTTCTAATTTGTTTTCTTTCAGAATATAGAATGGTACCTGGTGAAATGGGTGGATATCCTTCTACTGACAACACGTGGGAGCCCAAGAAGAACCTTGCAATAGTAGAAAACTCCTCAAGAGGTTTCATAAGACTTATCATAAAGCTTGCATAACCTCGCACTGAAATACTCAAGCAGAAGAGACAACTTGAGAAGAGTTTGAAACAGGCAAGTATTTTCTTAAAAGACAAACAGGAGGAAAAAGAGTTCTGGGGGGGCGTTTCACAAAACTTGACTTCAGTGACAAATGACAATTTGTGTTATAAGCTACTGAAATCCTTGCTTCTGATTGGTTATCAGCAGAGTTGTCACTGATTTTTGTCATTTTTCATTGAAAAAAGGCTTTTGTGAAACGGGTCCCTGGTGTCTAATGAAATATTGAAAGTGTAAGGTAAATGAGTAGTTATTGAGATCTGGAAATGATAGAATATTTAGTATATATCATATTTATTTATGATAGATTCAAACAAAATTTGCGCCGACTATTTGTACAGGTACAAGTGATTGATATTTTTATATTTACTGTCAGTGCCAAATTTATTTATTCAATGTTTCATTCTAGCTTCACAAAATTACATGACTTCACAGTAAATTGACATACATATCGTCGTGGAATCCACGAAGTGGCACAACCCCCCAAAATCGCGTCAAAATCAGTTTTTAGGTTTTTTCCGTTTTGAGCATCTATGAACCATTGTTTTTCTTTTCCCAAAGTTTTGGAATGTAATTATGCTTAATTAGTGAAATAATTAAGATTACCCTAGCGACACGAGCCCGGAAAATCCGATTCTAAGAATCCACGAACTGGCACAAGTGCGCGTGTCGGTGTACGCTCTGCGATTCTGGCAGAGCGGAAAATCCACGAAGTGCACACTGTACTGATCCAGTCATCACGGACTCTAAACTTGTCGCTAATCACGGTTATTCACCAACAAAGTTTGTCGATTTAGATCGGAACGACAATGGCTAGAGTTGGTAAGATGTTTACGTTGTTTTAATCTCATTTATGCACAATATTCAGCTCCAATGAGTGACATTTGAAGCAAGTTTATTGCTTCTCCAGATTATTGCCCCGACCTATACGTTTTTGTGTAGGGTTTTTGTTGTTGTGTAACTTCTAAGTTAGATGTAAACATGTTACTGTTAGACTTGAAAGTCAATTAATCTTGTTTTTTTCTTCATATAAGTGCTAATATTTTGTCTTTGCCTTGCATAATTCTGTATCATGTTCGAAACCATTTTCATTCTGAACATTTATTAAGTTATTTTACTATTTAGATCTAGATCTAGTCTAGGGTCTAGTAGTAGGGAGGGCAGGGTCTAGATCTAGAGTCTAGTCTGACTCTAGATCAGTCTAGAACTTAGAAGGATGTCTAGGTCTAGATTCTAGACCCTATTTTTAATTTTTAATGGCCTGGTCAGCTCAGACCTCAGTATAGTATACAGCAGGGGCGGCAATTTCTATTCATAACCGGGAAGGGGGGGGGGGACGAAATGCGAGGGAAGAGGGAGCAGTGGCGTAATGAGCAAAAACAGGGGGGGGGGGTCAGAAAAAAAATCTGCATCACTCTTACATGTTACATGCGCCCCGCAAAAGTTTTCAAGTGGGGGAGTGGGCTGAAGTATTTAAGATCAGGTAGAGTGAAGCAAGTGGATCCTAAATTGGCGTAGGGTCCAGGGGCAAAGCCCCAGGGAGGGTCAAGGCGTGGAGCCCCATGAAGCTTAGGGGCTTTAGGCATTCGATTACGGTAAGATGAGCATCAAGGGGCCTGCCTTATGCACATGGCGGGGTCCAGGGGGCAGAGCCCCCGGAAGTTGGGGGGATTTTAGGCATTTAATTACGGTCCAATGAGCATATTTTTGATACATTTTTTGTGACACTTGCATGCAGGTCACTAATTGGAATGGGGTCCAGGGGGCAGAGCCCCCCAGAAGCTCAGGGGTTTTAGGCATTAATATTACGACCAGATGAGCATCCAGGGGCCTGCCTTAGGGCCCTTGGTGTGGTCCAGGGGCAGAGCCCCCGGAAGCTATAATGCTAAGCTCTTGAGAACTGTTATTTCCAGTATTTTAGTGTTAAAGTATATTATAAGAACAAACTAGCAGTAGGGCGTAGTAAATGAAAAACTTGTAAACAGAATAACATGGGGGTGGGTTGAGGGTTGGTTGAGGACTAATATTGTTTAATTTCCTTTAAAGGGTTTTATATCTATTTTACTTGCTACTTACAAAGAACAAGTAACTTTAATCTGTAAATTGATGCTGCATAAATTCTCAAAATGTGAGACTATATTATGTTGTTGAAGCATCCAAAGGCAAAAGGAGAGTTCCTTTGTTCATATTAAGCTGAGATGTATAAATAAAAGAGCACTAGTCGAACTTTCCAAGGCTACGCAAAACATGCAGTACAGCCTAATTGTTGAATTGTTGAATTATGAAATGAAATAATTATATATTTGCATGATTCAATCAGAATATTTGTCAAATAAAAAATAAAGGCCAAACTCTTCATCAACAATACACCATAGTATTTGAAAGCAAAATAAAAACACACTGCGTTCATGTGGCTACTAGCCTGGTAGGTGCACACAAATTACTGTTTAATGTCTGCTGGTTTGAACCTACGTGAATGGCCGTATCATGTTTGTGTTGTTCAGTGGCAATTATAACAGTGCGGTATCTCAGTGCACGAATGATACCTTATAGTCCTGGATCTACGTGAAAGACACAATATTTGAAAATCAAATTTTCTCAAGTATACAAGCACTTGGAGAGGAATGATTATCATTTAGAAGTCCTTAGTAAGTGTCCCTTTGCATGTATTCAAAACCACCCAAAAAATCTGATAAACAAAATTAGGAGAGGACCAACACTCATGCATTATCTTTAATCACTTTTAAATATTAATACTAATAAAGTAAACATAGGTGGGGTCTAAAAGTAATGACTCACAAAGGGCTCTTTAATATTGGGTCAACATTTTTGTTGAATAGTTTTTGTATAATATATTTCTTTTGTTAACTTCTGCACACTACATCCAACAACTGCAGATGTGTTAGTGCGTTGGGATGATGGAGCAACAAATGGCGTATCTGCAGGGAGATTTGCAGTACGATCTCCTCTTCGAAAGGGCTCTACAGCAACTATGATGTGGGAAGGTTTACCATGGGAAGCCACAGCTCTTGGCGTTAATAACTCTGAAGATCAAGAAGACACCACAGAATCGGAGAGTGATGTACCACTGGCCAGTGGCCACCATCGTCCAAGTATGTAGAGTATTATCATACTTATTTCATCATACTGCCTTATAAATATAATGAAGGGATATGTGGATCTTGCTTGTAATTTTTGTTATTATAATTTGTTTGCCCTTCAACCTTTTGGTATCTTTTATCTTTCAATGGTCTTCCGGCCTGTAGGCAGGAGTAGTTGGAAACATGTATATTGTGCATTTGAATAATTTTTTTTTTTTGGTAGCATTTTATGGTTGTCTGAACCACTTACTCTAAATTATGAATGTATATGAAAAATTTTGCAGTGCAAATAAAGAAAAACAGGACTCCATATAATACAATAATTTTGCAGGGGAGTTAAACATATGCAAACTTAATTGCTGAAAATCAATATTACATGTGCAAAATGTTACGTTGCTATTAATTTTCATCTCTTATTTAAAAAAAATATTTTAAAAAACACATTGCTAAAAGGCCCATCAAAAAGAATTGAGGCAATCATAATTAAAGAAAGTCACTCAAGACCCAAACACACTTACCATATGCCAGGTTTTTTTTCTTATTCTAGTTCGATACATATAATTTTTAACTTCATTTCAAAACCAGCTTAGTCAATTAATCAATTACTTGCAAATTAAACACAAACTTTATTTCTCTATTTTCAGAATGCCACACAAGCATGAGAAAGACAACGGCAGAGCAGCCCAATACATCCATGAACGAGACAATGGCAGAGCAGCCCAACACATCCATGAACGAGACAACGGCAGAGCAGCCCAACACATCCATGAACAAGACAATGGCAGAGCAGCCCAACACATCCATGAACAAGGACACCGGCAGAGCAGCCCAACACATCCATGAACGAGACAACGGCAGAGCAGCCCAACACATCCATGAACAAGACAATGGCACAGCAGCCCAACACATCCATGACATCAGTTTGGCATCAATGTGACAGTTTTTTCTGCACAGGGGGGTATGGGCTGCATGTCACATATGTATTGCCTCCTATGCTTCACTCACTGTTCACAGAGTGAGAACTGCTTGAACCCCAATGTTGCATTTTGTTCTAACAGTATTGATGTAAGTTTATTTCATGCAGCTCTACCAGCAGGTATGCAAACACCATTTTTGAGCGTCAAGTAACGCCTGGCTGGAAGGCGTCCCCAGGGAGTGGAGATTGTGCACACAGTGTGTGCGGGCAAGCACTGAATCCAATGACCGGGGTAATAATATATCTGTAAAGCGCTTAGAGATGTCCGAGATGTATTAAGCGCTATATAAAAGCTGAATATTATTTTTATTTTTATTATTATCTCTCATTGAAGGTAGACCTGCGGTACTACATGTACATCCTCTATCATTGAAGGTAGAGCTCAGGTAGACTCGCGTGGTATTGCAGGTCTATGTGCAACCAATGAGAGTGCCAATGGACGTTCAAGATGTTCATGATGTACCAGACATGTTTGGCCAAGATCTATTTGATCATTCACAACCTGAGGACTACCGTATAGATGGTGACACTTCATTGCCTCTCACCGAAAAACCTAAAAAACTTTCCAAGAGTAGAAACTTAAGTGTTAAGATTCGTAGAAATAGTGAAGAAGAGTACATGACAGAAAAAACAAACAAGAAGATGGCTGCTAGGAGGGATTATCCACTTGTTTCAAACTGTACCATAACTGTACCCAAAGAACCTCAAGTGCTTAGAGCTGACATTGGAGGAACGTGAACATGTGAGACATGCCTTCTATGATCTTGCTGACCTCGAAAAACAGAGGGAATGAATAGCGCGGCACTTAGATCTGAAAACGAATGGCAAGAATAATTCTTACTATCTGCCAGGTCATGCTTCACAGCAAAAATGTAAAGTTTGCAGGGCACTGTTCATTTACACAATAGGGATAACAACACGCCAGATACGCACTGTCATTAAAAGATCGATCTTGTGGGGTGATTGAGCCGGAAAAAAGAGGTGGCAGACAGGGAGTCAATAAAGATTGTGATGAAGTGCTCAGACAAGAAGGGATTGATCACATTGCTTGTTTCTCCATGGTAGAATCTCACTACTGCCGCTCTTCATCATCGTGCCAATACTTGTCATCAGATTTGAATGCACCTATATAGTGCACCTATAATCCAAATGGAGCATCTATCCCCTTCTACCGATCAATGCTTGAAAAGCTTAATCGCCCAAAGAAAGACCTTTGGGTATCTGCGACTCTTATGAGAAAGCATCTGTATCTAAGAAGGAGCCCCTACAAGAAAGGTATGATCAGCACATAAGGGAGAAGGTGGAAGTACGAAAAAGGAAAGAAGAAGCCAAAGTAAAGGCACAAGAGAACAGAGAATTCTGTGCAGCTGTATTTGACTTGCAACAGGTGAAATTACAATTTCACCATGCATAACCTTGCTTCCAAAGAGTGTACATGTTTTTTGTCACATGAAGGACAGACACGGTGTGGAGCTTGTGAGATAGCTTCAAATCTGCATAAATTTCTTGTAGAGAAGATGCCAAGGATGTAGATGTCACAGATTAGATGACATGCAGTCAGAAAAGGGGAGTCCGAGATTGAGGTCCTCTGATGATGGCACATCTGCTAGCAGTTGATTAGATAAACTTCATCATAGCAATCAGATAGCCAAAGGTGATTGGAGTAGATAATAATAATAATAATAGTGGCTATTTAATAGCGCAAATTGCAACAAAGCCTCTAAGCGCTATTATTACCCTTGTCAACGGATACACACTGCAATCATTCCCTGCACGCAAAGGGCACAATTCCACTCCCTAGGGAGTATTCCAGCCAGTCGCTAAGGAACCACTTTTTTTTAGAGGGAAGCTGATGAAATTATTCACAAAAATGATAATTAGTTGGATGCTAATAATTATATTGCAACCCTCCTGTTATTTCAAAATGTGCTAAATTAACATGTGAAATGTAAGATGTTTACCGACGTGACCTTCTTTAATTATAATCATATAATGCTTGTGTCAGAAATTGTGTATAATATGTGAGATATGCAATCAGAAATGCATGTTTAGTCAAAGATCGTGAGATGGGAAAATATGCTATACTTGTTTAACAAACATAACACAGTTGGCAATACATCATTTTTGTTATGGTTTATCCCTTCAAACTTAAGCAAATTGGAATTGTCTTCAGTCTGTTATTTTTGCTAAAAAGAATAAAACAATTATTCAAAATAGGTTACGTTTCTGCACAAGATAGTTTCTGGAATACATTATGAATATAATCTACTGTAGTTCATGCTATTGTCACTTCACTTATCTTACCATTGCCCCGATGCAGAAAACGATTAATTGTAACTTACAATCGATTGTAACTCTTTCTGCATCGAGGCACATATCTCATAAAACAATATTTACCCAACTTTTCCTTTTTTTAATAATTTGTAGGTAAGTAGAATCAGGCAGGCAGGATAACAATTTATAATAAATTTTGCTTTTTTATTAAATTGTATGAACATTTATAATAATTGAGGAAATTACATCCCCAAATTGTCTCTCATTAATTCATGTGTTGTAATCGGTATGAATTTGGGTTAGCATATACATATTTAGTACATACAATGTATATTGAATATTCTACACTCATTGATACTGTCCCCAATTTCAGGACTAATGAATACTACTCATGTCCCTCACAATTGTGTATAAGATGAATAGATATTTTACACTAGGCATAAGTTGTACATGTAAATTATATTGAATAGTTTGTGCAGATAATGGAATTTTATCGATAAGAAATATTATATTGCAATTGATTTGTTTTATTACGCTTTAAGCAGTTATTATTGTAAATATGAAAAGATGTTTGAATACACATGGTAAGTTATATATTGAATTGCATGTAGTTGAGTTGATTTATAAAGATTGCTAAATTTAAATATATTTATTCATTATGCAAAAATGAAATAGTTGATATGGTAAATTTGAGGTGATATTGAATTGAATTTAATAATAAAATTTATTTAAAGTACCGTTTCAAGTGTTATATATTTATATATCTTCATGCTTGCTTCTCTATTCAATCCATAACAAATAGTTATACATTTTTCAATTAATAATGGTATTGTGTAGGAACTATATAGTTGAGTTGATATATAAAGAATGCTTAATTGAAATATATGTATTCATTTATGCATGAATTTGAAGTGAAGTCAAATATTGAATTGAATTGAATTATGAAATTTATTTAATGTAATGTTTCATGTGTTATTTAATTATGTATACCTTCATGCTAGTTTTCTATTCAATCCATAACAAATAGTTATACATTTCTTTGCTTCTTTGCATTGTTGTCTTCAAATATGTGCCCATCTAGTTATTGTGCTACCATTACTCTTCCAGGTCGCTGTTTTAAACGGGTTAGCATAGATGATTAGGGATAACAGGTTCACGTACATGAACAAAACTCTGCTAATGATTTTTCAATTAATAATGGTATTGTGTAGTATTGTATTCATAAAGCGAAATAAATTTCAATAAATTATCGAAGAGAAGAGATATCAGAGTAAGTCAATCGTAGCAATGAATTATCATAAAGGTATCGTGATAGGTCATATACTTTTGTTTGTGTAATAGTCACATCGTTGAGGTTAAACAAATGTTTTATAACGATTTGTAACGTGTAAAAAACAACTTTACTGTAATTCAGTATGAAATGAAGTTACTTTAAATGTTGCATTTAATACATAATGAAATGTTGAAATAAATTCTAGTAAAAATTCATAATCATATCTGACTACTATGCGATTGTGTGTGTGTGTGTGTGTGTGTGTGTTCATGAGGGGGCGGGGTAGACAGATCCACACAAAACAAGCTTGAAGTTCGAGATTGAAGTGAGAATGAATGATAGTGATTATAATTTAATAATTAGTCGCAAGGCTTGGTGATTGAATCAAGTAATATAACTATTCTGAAAAGCTAGAAACATCATCTTAAACGATATATAATATAATAAATAACCAGTTTCAATTATGTATTAGGAATACATGATTTAATATATTATGTTTAACAAGGAATTAAGGGGGCTTTTTATTGATACTCGTCTTCGAGAATGGAAGTTCAATTGTTCCACAGCGCAAAAATTAAAGGAGTTAATAATGTATCCACCTTTCTAGCATGGAAATTGTATCGATATAATTATATCGAAATTAAATTACCGGTAACTGAATAATCCTAACAGGCCCCCATGTTCTTGTCATTATCTTTACAAAAGCATTGTTTAAATTTGACACAGAAATTGTAAGGCGATCTTGAATTTCTGACCATTGATATTTCTTGAAGTCTCCACATGGGGTGTTGTTCCAAATTATTGAAAATTGGAACAATCATTTTTATGCGAGGGTTGCCTTTATAGCACAAATGGTGGAGGGGCCGGGGGGGGGGGGGGGGGGGGGTTTGTTCCCTCAAACCAAAATTGAAGAAAAAACTAATATAAAAGAAAAGGGGTCAGCTTTGGAAAGAAATACAAAAGGTTTTTACCCCCTCCCCCCCCCCCCACCCCCTCCCCCTAGTAATGTGCATGCCCCCCAATCAGTCCGACCACGCTACACCACTGTCACAAGTGCATGTGCCACTTCGTGGATTTTTTAATGCGCGAGATCAAGTGTGCTATGCGCGGCACGAGGGCTATGTGCCACTTCGTGGATTTGTTTACGTGCGCGCTGAAAGAATTCACGAAGCGGCACACGTGTGTGTAGCCTTGTTGTGTTATAATTGTACGCATGTCAGATATATATTATGTGTGGAAAGAAAGAGTAGATTCTCTTCTTTCTTTTCATACATAATATGTTCTATTTATCGGAAGTAAGCGCCTCGAATTAGCTGGTTGAAATAAGGCATGATCTTTAATCGCGTTTTATTCCGAATGTGCTTATGCGCTTTAGCGGTCGCGTGTGACGGTTCGTGGATTCTTCGACGATATGTGTGCTATGATTGTTAGAATAGTGTAATAATGAGTGTGATTATGGTAATCATATGCTGACTAATTATGTTTCATAGATAATAACAAAAATGAGGCAGTTAATGTCATATACAGTTCATTGGAGAAAAAGTTATTATCACCCTTTGGAAACATGAAAGTGGAGGACTTTTAGGTTGTGTATTTTAATAATGAATCTGTCATATACAGTACAGTGTAGGTCATATCTTGGAATTCAGCCATGCGCATTTCATTTGTCAAAACTTCATTATTTATTGTTCACATGATTTTCCTTGAAAAGTGTGATGGAGTGTTACCAATCTTCATGTATACTTTCACTGTTCACTCTCAAGTATTTTTCCCACCGTGTCTGGTATTTCTTACTTGACCGTTTGACCATTATAGCTTGCTCAGAAGAAGAGGTCCAACAAGTGGAAAGAATCCGAGTCCAAGGCGCTGACCGATGTCCTCAAATCCCTGGTCAAGAAAGAGCTCAAATCCTGGGAGCAAGAGCTCAACTCCAAATGTCAGAATGAAGCTCCTATCACTATCGTCAACAACGTGGACCTGGAGGGACCTCCCCAGGACTTTGTCTACATCGGCGACTACATAGCAGGCACGGGCGTCGACATCCCAACCGACCCCCCGGTCGGCTGTGAGTGCGAGAACTGCTCCTCCGAAGCCGAGAGCAGGTGCTGTCCCCAGAATGGCGGGGTCAAATTTGCCTACAACAAACATAAACTCGTAAAAGCTAAACCAGGAACACCAATCTATGAGTGCAATAAGAGGTGTAAGTGTGGAGAGCAGTGTCCGAACAGGGTGGTCCAATTGGGCAGGAAACACAAGCTGGTCATCTTCAGAACGGAAAATGGCAGAGGCTGGGGAGTGAGGACGCTTGTCGATATCAAGAAGAACTCCTTCGTCATGGAATATGTAGGAGAGGTATTGCGGTTTTCTCTGCTGTCTTTTTTTTTTTTTTTTTTAAGCATGGAAAAAGTTAAATATATTATCTATAGATTTTGTCAACAAATGATTTTAGTTTAGGGGCTTTGTTATTCTTATAATTTTTTTTCTCTTTTTTTCTTCAGAAGAGAACTTTAATCTTAGACAGGCATCTCCCAATGAAATAAATGCTCATGTTTTGGGGGTCATTGTGAAGTTTATAAGGTTATATGCCCTTAGTTGGACCGTGGATCTTTAACGTGTTTGGACCCATGTTAGTTTCAAACCTTGATAATTGCATCTCTTTGTGGTAATGGTAGAGACAAGAGAGACGGACTTTATTTAAGAAAAGAGAAAAATCATGCTTGTTAATCCAATTTCTATCTTGATTCAGGTCATTACGAGTGAAGAGGCGGAGCGAAGAGGGAAGATCTACGATGCCAACGGAAGGACATATCTCTTTGATCTGGACTACAACGATGACGATTGCCCCTTCACTGTTGATGCCGGTCACTATGGCAACATATCTCATTTTGTCAACCATTCTGTAAGTTGTCAAACAAGATCCTTGGGGTGGTTTCTATCATTAGGAGTTAGGTTTATGACACACCCATTCAGGATATGCATAGCACGAGTATAGAATAAAATTTCCTCTTTCCAAAGAAATTAAATCCTTTTTTTATGAGATTCATTTTCTTTATTGAAAAAATATATTTTGTTATATATTTAAGTAATATTGACTGCCTTCAGGGCAATACAACATATATGGCACGAACCAAAGGTGAGGGTGATATATATGACAAGTCGTATTGCCCTGAATTAGGCAGTCAATTTTACTATTATTAACCACATCAGACATCTAGAGCAAACAAGAAACTTTTAATATCTTGTAAGTAAATACAGAAGACTGCACAGGGTTTCCTAGCATGAAATGTTTCAAAAACATTGTCACACCAGCACTGTGCATCCAGTGCTTGACATAAATGTTAATACACTGCAAACAGTGCGCAGGTTCTCATATGCGTAATAGATGCGCAATGAACAATACAAAATACCCGGATGTTGGCTCCACATTATTGCCCGCTAACTCAAAACGCATTTTGCCATTGACTTTTCTGATTGGGCAATAATATTTGTTCATTGGTTAAATTACACACAAAATCCCATTGACTTTGCTGAGCGGTCAATAATAATTTTTTTGCCCTTAGTTTTGTTGGCTTATCAATTAAACTTCGAGGGCAATAACATTTAAAAATTGCCCTGCTAAGATGTCTGATACGGTTAATAATACTACATATCAAGATATCAGCAGTTTATATGTTATCATGGGTTTAATCACTAACCATAATAATGCATTATACATTTACAGAGTAAAAAGCCTATTGTGTAATAGTCCATAAGTCAAGAGCTCACACATAACTTTGACGACCAGTGATTTTAAGACGCAACGATTTACAGACTTTTATTTGGCTAGGGGTAGAATAGTGACCCATTACTTTCATACAATCATTTTGAAGGGTAACATGTTTTTGGTGTATTTCATAGAAGCAAAGAATCTTTCCGTTCAAGTCCAGTTTGCAATGTACTAATGATTACACATTGCCCCATATGTCACTCTAGCTGAACTATGAACTAATACTTTTAAAATAAGTGAGGAAAAAAAAATACACACTAAATTTGAAAGAATTCAGTTTGGCGAGAAGCTGTGAAGGGAAAATGTGCTGTTAAGTGCTGTTTCCACTGACATGATGAAGCTTGGTCTTGATAGATGACATTAGATGCTGCATATAAGTATCGGCTTGCATGGTGATGTAGATATACAGTAGGCTCACAGTTGCACCGTGTGAGAGAGGGAAGAGGATTGGGGAGTCCTGAAGAGGACTGTTGGTAATCTTTTTTTCTTGAGTGTTTGTGTGTGTGTGTCAGATGTCGGATAGTCAACCTGTTCAAAACGTCGAGCCCCTCCTACTACCAATCCTCTCCAACCGGCGCTATCAAAGAAAGATTACAGACAGTCCTTTTAAGGACTCGCCAATCCTCCCCCTCTCTCACTTGGTGCAACTGTAAGCCTACCGTATAACGATGACATTGTTCTTTGTTCCCTGAGCTATTTCAGATATTTCCATTTATTTAATCATTCATGACTGCATGCACACAACTATAATGATAATTGAATGATAACTCCTTTCCTTACTCTTGTCTTAACAGTGCGAGCCTAATCTAGTGGTGTATGGTGTGTGGGTGAATTGCCTTGATCCCAGACTACCCCGCATCGCTCTCTTTGCCTGTAGTGACATCAAGGCTGGCGAAGAACTCACCTTTGATTATCAGATGACGGGTAAGATCACTGTCAAATCAAATTTGTGCTAGGCTTTATGCCTCAGTCACACCTTTGCGTATTTGGCTTGTGTATTTCACAATCTGATGTAATTAACGTTGTTGAATTATATTTAATTATGTTAAATTATTTTTGTTCTCTTAAGTTTAATGTACTTACCTTGTTAGGCGCCTTGAGCATCTCTCAGGGTGGATATGTGTACATTATAAATGTTGTTGTTATTATTATAATTGCTGGGTATTTATGGCAAGCCGTTTTAATATTTATTTATATTTCTTCATATCAAGATTGAATCAAGAAATCAAATTCTTGATATCAAGAATTAGCATTGCTTTACAACAGAAAATGATTTCTTGATATCAAGAAATAGGAATAATTATACCTCACTTAAGAAATCCAGCCATCTGATTGGTCGAATTGCATTCATAAACTTCAACTGTTCCTGTAAAATTCTCGGTAACCATGCTTAAAACATTTCAATATTTTTAATAACCATGGTTATTAAAAATAGTTGGTCAGCCTCCATGGTTACCCCATAGGTTTACATGTTAAAAAATGGTTTGAGCGATGGATACTGTATGTGTGCGAAGGATTGGTCGGTAATTTCAATACAATTGAATCTCGATCGATCTTACCGACAATTTTATCTTGCATTGTTGACATGAAGACGAAAATAAACTTCCAAAAACAAAAAAACAACATCTGCCGATAGATCTTGATCTAAGTTCGTGCCAATATGCATTGCAAAAGTAAAAGAAGAGTCCGTATATGGAGCTTTTGCGAAGCATTCATCACACGCGAAGCCGGTTTCAATCCATCTAATGTATATATTGTACAAAACTGCCAAGCATGTTAACATCGCTCGATGGCCGAGAGGTCTGAGGCGCTGACTTTAGATACATCACCTTTTGTACGCAAGAGTTCGAATCTCATCTTCGACAAAAAAAAAAAGTATTTTTTATTTTTTATTTTTTAGTCTATTTTTTTTCGGCATATAAAAGTATTAATGACTGCTTTAATATTCGAGAAATAGTTGTTTTTATACGCTCTCGGGAAGGTTACAATTGGGCTATTCCCCTCGGCACGCCTCGGGTAATAGCACAATTCTAACCTTCCCTTGAGCGTAATAAAACAACTATTTCTCTCAAAGCAGTCATTAATACTATACTGTTAAAACGTCTTGCCATAAATACACAGATTACATAAGCCAAATACGCAAAGGTGTTACTGAGGCATTAGCTCATGCTGAATCCTTCAGATAATTTCCAAGATCTCCTGTATGAACTGGGCAGTATAAATAAGCCAGTTTGTAATTACAATTTGCATGTGTGCAGATGTAGGTCATTTGTATCAAGTACAAATGATCTGGCAATGCATAGTGCACAAACCATGTCGGACACGCCAGTATAAATCTATTTGTTAAACAGGGAGAGTATCCATTACGGGTACAGCATATTTTGCATACATGTATTTGCAAAATTGTTGTTATTTATACAGTACCATCTACTTGCAGTATCAAATGTTGTATAATTCTAGTTGTTAAAGATGAAGTTGAGTTTTGGTCATGCAATTGCATTGTGAAAGAAACTGTGTTGAATTGGATCAAAAAATGTTGATCATGTAGCACATAAGTATTGGTGTGTACTGCAAGGTTCTGGAGTCATCAAAATGATAAGAAATTTGGCCCTGTCTTGGTAAAGTAACAGGCACTGTACACAGAAAGATGTATATGGGACTACACAAATATGTGGCATAAAAATTGGGCCTCATTTTTTAAGCTGTTACTTGTCATATTTAGAATATGAAGGAATTTTAAGAGCCATGCTTTTCAGGGAATATTTTTCTATTTTTCCACACTTGCACGATAACAATGATAACAATCATAACACTCACAAAGTATTTTTCACCTCTCCCAAGAACTCAACCTTCTCTTTAACCCTATTTAGCCCGGGCTATTTTGAAACTGCATAGCCCGGGGGGGGGGGGGGGGGGGGGGGGCTTCTAAGGGCCCCCCCCCCCTATGATCTCGACCGTGAAACGCCCGATCGCCGCGAAAAATTTGCATACATGTCAAGTGAAGTGTATAGAATACTATGGTAATTTCAATTTTTTGAAAAATTCACTCATTTGCATATTTATGGTAATTTATGCAAATAAGGTCATAAAATTCACATTTTTGCCCATAAATCAGACATTATTCATATTTAAGCATTCTTTCTCACTACATATATTTGTTAGACCATTTGGAATAATAATACAACACAAAAAATTGAAAAACCAGGGTTATTCCTTATGGTATCTATTGTTTTGATAATTTCTTATGTATTTCTTTGTTTTTTTAACTTATGTATTTTATTGTTTTTGTTGTTTTATTTCATTTCCAACTATAATTCAACTATTTTGACCCAAAAATAAACACCTAAACTATAAACAAGACCAAATAACCAATGTTTTATCTCTTTATTTGAAAAATGAGATTTCCATATGTTTTGTACACAAATCACAAAAATGAGCGATTTTCGGGCGGACATGCGAAAACAAAAGGTCACGTGACTTTGTAATGGTAGGTCCGATTTTCGAAAAATTTCTTTCAAAAGATGCGCAAGACATGAAAGAAAAAAGTCACAAAATTTCAGTGCAAGATTTTCCTGCGCTAAAAAATTATCGCGAAAAATGTCGAGAGGGGGCTTTTAAAGCACCCCCCCCCCCCCCCGGGCTAAATAAGGTTAAACAGGTATGGTAGTGTGCCCATCGAAAGAGATTTACATATGTTCAACATGATCAACAAATTGGTGTTTATTAAACCTATTAGTTATTAAAAAACTGGCTTTTTCAGTATTGGGCACGTTATAAATATTTGATCTTTTATTATTATCATTACGGTAAACCTTAAAAAGGATGGGTTATTTTGATGCTCTCTCAGCAGGAAGGGGCTTGATTTAATGAAAAATTCTGAAAGTTGGCACATAAAATAAGCTGATGAGATTTCATACCCACAGTGTATATCTCAATGGTTTTTGAACTGTGGCTAATTAATTGCTTAAACATGTTCATATAGTGATGATTTTGCATTGTGTACAAATGGCTGGATGCAGTGCTGCAATTCTTCACACTATGCGATACCTGTATGTTGATATTGTATAAAGTTGGAATGAAAAGATGTCTAGACTCTAGGCTGCCGCCATAAAGTCATGAAAGTTTCTGGTGCAAAAAATAATAATCTTCAAATGTAATGTTTCATGTTTCCACTTTCCAAAGGGGGGGGGGGGGGGGGGAGTGATTGTACCGTAAATATCCAAATTATCAAATAAAGAAATTACATGCACAGCCCTTTGAAAGAAGCAAAAAATGCCAGCATGAGTTTCAATCGGCAAAGATAATATTTTGTAGTCCCAGTAGCCAGATGTCCCCTTACTCTGTACATATTTTTTGTTTTCTTTCAAATTTACATTACAGATCTTTTTAGAATTCTACCTTTGTTGCTCCCCGACCTCTAGGCCGACTTACCAATTATAAGAGACTTTGAAATTGAGCATTGCTCAGATTTGCTCTGCCTAATGACACTGATACAAAAGCAGCATATTGATCATATTGATAATCCTCCTTCATTTCTTTTTGTCTCTGTTCTAGGTTCAGTGAACGAGGAAGGTGCCAATGAGTTAGCTCAAGTCGAGTGCAGATGTGGGTCAGAAAACTGCAGGGGCTTTCTATTTGAATAACACAAGCTCATAGCATAGGTATATTGTTGTAGTCGGTTTTCGTGTGATATGTACAGGTGCTTTAATGAGGGTTATTTACCGTGGATGGTTCTCAAATGCATGAAGCCGTCCTGCTTTGCTGTACATTTCTTATTGTCAAAATTATCAATATTCAGACTTGAATGTATATATAAATGTGCCTTCAAAGCAGAGTGGTTTATTGAAAACATTCCTCATTTTGTGTGGTTCTAGACATACCAAATACCATATCCATTACTTTACCCCACTTTTTGGAGTAATACCACCATTTATTATTTCAAATTTCATTAGTTAAATATAATTAAACCAATATGCCTTCGAAAGAGATTGCTCATTTCATTTAGCTGTGTCTAGTTAAGATGGGACTATGCGGGCAATGTAAATTTTGATAAAAAATAATTACAAGTTTCAAACATTGAGAGAAAAAGAAATTGATATTACAGGCTGTATGTTATTATGCATGTTGCTTTTACCAAAGAGACATTCCCTGTCTCATGGAGAAAACCAATACACCTCTGTGCCTTGAAGATAATCATTATTTCATTAAACATTTATTTGTATGCTGCTTTGTGAGCATTTACAGCCTGTAACTAATCAAGGTTAAGAATTTTCTGCAAAAATTAACAAAGAAGGGAAAGTGATTATTTTCTATGACTATTACATTTTGCTATGGAGCATCATGTGTAAATAATTTGTTTTGTATTTAACCATATGTTGCCACATTTTTGTATTTTGATCTTTTTTTACTGTTGGAATAGACACACATCCAAAGATGTGTCCAGCAAAAGGTTTGTGTTATAATATGAGAAATACCCTATGTTACCCAAAATCTCTTTTTTCACCATTTGAATATCAAATCTAATATCTATTTTTTTGTATACTACGGGTAAGTCAATTTTATTCACAATTATTTGATTTAAATCAATAAATGAAATGAAAGTGCCTGATCAATTCTTACTTTGTAAGTTTGTAGACATTTCCTTTTACAGAGTAGAATTTGCCCCAAACACCTATGTGTAGAGTAGTTTCTCCAAATCTAAAAAAAAGTTGATATTGATTGAGTACTGTTAATGATTTCCAATCTTGTTGATGCATTTGATGAGAGATTTTATTCATTTGATAGCAGAATTCTGCCATGTCTTCAGTTTAAATTCATGTATTTTAGTAATGTACTATACGTGTATTATATGTTGTTATATCAGAGAAAATAGAAAGTTAACTCTTTTTGCACTTGGGCCTCCACAACCAGGTGAAGCCAAATTTTGTCCAGATAAAGGTTGAGTAATATTGATCTTTAAATTACTTTTGTATATAGATAGGTATATATTGTATATTTTGTAGAATGAGGAACTTTATGACCCTGTGTTCCGACTGTCAAAATATATTGTACGGCTGTATGATTAAGTTTTTCGAGTCTGAAAGTTGTACAAAGAAATGTTTAACAAAATGCATGTTTGAGCAACGTTTCGAACAAAAACTGGTTATAGAATCTAGTCTGTAAGCCCCTTTCACTTTATGATGACAAGGATTCGTCAGAACGTTTCTTTATGCAAGCTTCGTTTAAAATAGTCTGAGCATGCTATCTAAGACCATATTGTCAAAGTTTAGTAGTGGATAATGTTTTTTCTTCCTTTCTTGCATGGTCTGTGGCTTATTTAGAAAATAAGTTTTGGTGTGATTCATGCTGCACCAATCATTTCTCGTTCAGTTTATGGCACTGCCAATCCTAAATCGCAGCTTTATTTTTTCTTTAAAGATTGAAAAAAAGAAGGTTCTACTTTAAAATCAACCAAAATTCTCCCTTCTGAATTATTATTTAGTGATGAAAAGTAACATCAAAAGTATCAATAAAGGATAGCACACATCTGGGACCCGTTTCACAAGCCTTTTTCAATGACAAATGACAAAAATCAGTGACAAATCTGTTGATAACCAATCAAATAACCAATCAGAAGCAAGGTTTTCAGTAGCTTATACCATAAACTGTCATTTGTCAATGATGACAAGTTTTGTGAAACGGGGCCCCAGCATACGAGAATCATCCATTTCCAGTACGTTATCATGTGGCACATTTTGTGTAATTGCATGTGTGCCAACAAAACAATATTTAAAGGTGTAAACTTTACTGCAACTGAATTGGTCAAACCCTGTATTTGAAGCTCTTGCATACAGGGGCTATTGCACAGAGAGATACCATAAATCATTACCATTACTTGCGAAGTTGTCAGCTAAGATCCAACTTTTAGTGAGTCACTACTAAAACTTTGTTCCTGATTGGCTAACACTGTGAAAGAGAGTTGCCATCGATAAAAAATAAGCCAATCAGAATCCACTGTTTATTGGGTCATTAACTAAGCTAATCAAACCTCAAGCCCGATTGGCTAATGCTTAAATCTTGCAGCATCATTAACCAATCAGTGTCCACTTCATAACATGTTTGTTACAATGTTAACTTCATTGTTGAATGCTGGAGAGTTGAAGTGGTTCTAAAGTTATAGAATGTTGGACAAAACATTGTCCAAAGATCAAACAAAGCGATAATCGTTCCATAATGTGTAAAGATGATTTGGCTTTCTCTTGATTGTTTTGCAGGGCTTGTGAGTTGTGAGTTATATAAGCATTCATTATATTATATATATATATCTCTCTCTCTCTCTCTCTTTTTGTTGCTGTTGGTTACCTTACTATACATACTATATACATGTACCACATGGGACTTGTTTTCATTTGATTACTTTTGAAACGTACCTGTATCCAAGAGGCGTGTGTAAGTCCAGTCTTTTTTTTAGGTCACATGGTACCACGCATGTTTCCCGACTTGATTAAAATGCTTGTTTCCTGTATTTGTATTCATATTTAAGTTGTATATTGTAGCTAATGTTGTACGATTGTGCAAAGCATTCCTTAAACTGAGGGGAGGGGACATAAAGCTTATGGAGAAAATTGCACATCATGTTATCTGTGACTGTCAACTGTCGGTTTGTACAAAATATACTAATGTTCAATGAAAATAATGTTCAGTATCACATACTTTAAATTCAAGCACCACAAATATTGTGTGTTTCTAACAATTCTCCATTGATGGTCTCATTTTGTATGGTATGCCTTGAGTTATGAAGAGTTTATCTCATGTAAATTATATTGTAATATATGGTATACAGTTTGCACATAAAGTTTTGGAGATGTTGCACAAGAACGCATTTGTGAAATTTGAGTAAATTTATTTCTCCTTTTTTTTTCTTTTTCAATTTCAGAGGTTATTGATGAATACAATTTTGTATGTACATTATTATTTTATGACTTGTGTATGTATGGTGGTGTGAGATATTTGAAATATACTTGTCTCTATTTGATTGCACCGTCTTGCTGTTAGTCTTTTTTCATATATTCTGTCATATCTGGAGGTTAATTATTTGATACTTTCGCTGTTGACCTTGAGCTTCATTTAAAGGTATAGACCAGTTCTGGCCATGCGATTGCATTGTGAAAGAAAAGTTGTGGAATAAATCAGAAAAGGTTGATCATCTAGCATATAAGTATTGATGTGTACTGTGCAAGTTCTGGAATTATCAAAATGATAAGAAATTTGGCCCAGTCTTGGTAAAGTTACAAGCACTGTACACAGAAAGATGTATATGGGACTACCCAATATCTATCCAGTCCGGATAGATATAATAATTTACCAAATATATCAATTAGTAGGCGGTTTCCCAGCAAAATTTGTATAATCGCGTATTAGTCAAAACATATTCTTTCACATAACTGGTAATAAGAGCTTCCATTTCATATTTTGAGGGGGGGGGGGGGCATTTCCAAAACTGGTCTTTACCTTTAATTAAAAAAATAGATATTAGTGTTGCTCACCAATTTATGTTCATGAGCCTTAAGCATCAATTATATACGATACAATACCTCTTCTACATTATTATATACCAGTAATTTTATAGTTGCCATCATCAGCGATACGTGACTGGCCCTTGGTTACATTTTTTTTTCTGAAAGTTTTTTGTATCAAAGGCAATTTTTTTGTTCTGAAAAGTTTGTTATTCTAAAGGTTTGTAATTCCACAAATGAAACGGGATTTGTACATGTGACAAAGAACTAGAGTTCATAATTCAGAAGGTACATTATTCTGAAAATGCTCTAGGACCCTAAATCAATGTATTACGATTTATGACTCCTCAGAATAATGAATCGCATTTCATTTTCGGAATTATGATCCTTCAGAATATCGAAGCTTTGAAATTACTGAACCTTCTGAACAATGCATCGCATGTTCAGAATGAAAATACCTACATGGACAGGTTTTTCATTTCAGAATTATGAACCTCCTAGTATGGGAAGTTTGTGTTTTGGATTTATGAACCTTCGCAATTATTAACCTTCAGAAAAAGAAGACCCCCGGCCACCCCCCCCCCCCCCCTTCTCCCTTGGCCCTTTCCAGTTTAAGTATAGGTACGAGAGTGTTACAAGCTTGGGTGTAGGTTTCTGTGGTGATTGGTTATATTAGGTACCATTAGCAGGCCAAAAAAATGAAAAGGTTAAATTCCAACGGCATTTGAAAGATAATAATAATTAAGAACTTCCCTTTAAAAAGGGGGGCTTGAAAATGTCTTTAAGTGGGAAAATAACTACTATTAGTCAGTCACTCAATAGTGTCTGACAGTGAAGTCTAGCAAGTAAACGGGTATCCTTGCATAATTTGAATATTAGGACACTGCTAAATTTCACAGATAGGACATACATGACATATTCATAATTCCTGCTAAGTTCTACATAATTTGATGTTCGCTGCAAAAGGGACATATTTAAGCAATACAATTCATCAGCACAGTATAATTCAGACAGGTGTTGTCATACATGTAAACAAACATTTTGCGAGGGTCCGAAAAAGTTTCACTTTCTTTAGGACATTGTATTTTACTTTATTCTTATTTAAAAGAGCTCGTGGAGCCTTGGGGACACAAAAGACTGGGAAAAGAAAAGAAAAGTGATCGGGAAAAAAGCACCCCCCCCCCCCGAAATAAGAAAAAGAAAGAAATGAAAGCAAAATCAAATAATAAACAAAAAGAAATGGAAACAAAACAAACATACACAAAAAGTAAAACAGAGATAGAGAAAAGAAACATGCCGAGAAATGAAAGTGATACTAGCATTTATTAAAACCTTGCACTGTCGGTACGCCTACTCCATAATGAGGAATTTAATACGTATTTAAAAAGAGAAGCTTAGGCAGATTAGTGAATGGAAGTTGCGAAATTTGCAAAATGTTCTGAACATTTATGTTGGCATTCCTCCATCGGTTAGTTTTAAAAAGAGATTTAATTATTGTTGGGCTATCCTCTATACTGAAGAAAACAGAAAAGAACATTGTGGTTATAGGACTTCCTTTTTTTAATTCATTTTATTATTTATTAAAGAAACTTTTTATTTTAAGTATTCATTCATTCGGGGACGGCGATCCCCCTAAAAAAAATATGAGGGGAGGGGGACGTGTCTCCCTCCCCGAGATCGCCGATCCTGAGGGAGGCTATGAAGAATATATTGTTTTGGGGGAGATAAGAGGTGATAAAAATATCTTGTCATATAACACATAATGGTAAATATGTTTCAGTCTTTTTAATATACATGAGTACATTTTGCATGATTATGTAATGTAAATACAAATGCCTTAAGTTTGCAAACTCCTACATTGTTTAATGTCTAGACCCTTTTTTAACTGATTCCTGAACATAGAGTAATTCATTGATTACCTTGGCATTATATGAAGTTTTAAAAAGGCATGATGTTTGAAGAATGATAGGTAGGAAAATAAGTCTTTTAGCAGTTGAACAGAATATACCAGGGTAGTTTAAAGGGGCAAAACGTTAAGTGTAAAAAGGGCACACAAACGTAGAAAAGGGACATTTGATAGCTATAAAAACGAGTACGCGATTATAATCCTAAAAGGAGCACCGTTCATTCTTATGAAATTTGAAGCATTGTGCCCCCCCCCCGGCTCCACTCTCTTTCATTTTGGTGGTAGAAAAAAAGGGTCCCTGTTAGGCTGTTACTAAACAAAATAGCATAATAGCAGCTAGTAAGCAGCAGTGGAAAATACAGGTTAGAAGGGACACTAAATATTCAAAGGGCAATTAAGCCAATTATACATAAAAAGTATCAAGGGTGACTAATTATTTGAAAGGGGCACTTATCCGGAGGGTGAAGGGCACTCATTAAAATGAAAAAGGGGCACGTATCAGAGGTGAAAGGGGCATTTATTAGAACAGAAAACGGTCACTTATATCTATCTGAAGTGGAAAGAGCACTCATTAAAATGTGAAA
Organism: Strongylocentrotus droebachiensis; assembly: GCA_035222895.1. NCBI lineage: Eukaryota > Metazoa > Echinodermata > Echinoidea > Camarodonta > Strongylocentrotidae > Strongylocentrotus > Strongylocentrotus droebachiensis. Next base: position 40,012 of record JAVYIG010010017.1, on the reverse strand, counting down.
TGTGAATTTCTCATACCTAACATTGGGCACTCGTCGGAGATGAAAGGGAACATTTCAAGGAAAATATGCACTTATTACAAAGGAAAAGGGGCACTATAATATTTGGATAGGTGCACTTAACAGAGGTGAAAAGTGGAATTTATAAGAATGGGGAAGGGGCATGTATTAAAAAGGAAACAAGGGCACTTATCAGAGAAGTGACGGGCACTTCGACCTTTAAAGGAAAAATGGCACTCTAAAGGCAGGGAAAAGGGCACTTGTCAAAGTAAAAGGGGCACTCGATCATCAGTAGTAAAAATGGCCACTCCACACACTTGAACAGGGGCATATATAAGAAAGGAAAAGGGGCACCTACAGGCGCGTACACATGGGGGGGGGGTTGGGGGGTTTAACCCCCCATCTTTGGTAATTTTCTGTGTGTAAACCCCCCCCCCCATAACCCCCCTAAACCCCCCCCTTTGGTTTTTTTTTTAAATAATTTTTTTTATTTAATTTTTTTTTAATTTTTATCAAAGGCAAAAAGGGGAGGGGCGCTTATGATGTACTACAAAGCAATTGGGGCAGTTATCTTAAGTAAAATGGGGCACTTTTCATTTTTTTTTAAAGCTCGGGGCACTCATCAGATCTCAAGGGGCAATTATGAAAGGGGGAGATAAACACTTATTAAAAAAGGACACTTGATATAAACAGCCAACAACTGAATTATTCATACCCCTTGTAAATTTGATATTTTTTGCATTTTCGTAACTCAAGAATGAATTAAAGGATCGAGGACTGGTTGATTTAGGGCCTTTGTGAATACCTTGAAATAGATGCAAGATGAAATATGACACACTCTCAAGAAATATAAATGGGGACATGTAAATTTTTCACAATCTTAAAGAATTCCAAACTTGGTAAAAGTTAACAATTTATGAAGTAAAAGGGAGCAAAAATTCTCTACATAAAAAGGGGCACTTTGGAGGTATACTCGAAAGAGTGGGGGCATTGTGCTCCAGCCCCCTCGAAATCAAAATGTTAAAAACATAATATTATACATAGGTCTAGTCAACGTTTATTTTACTTAAAGCATTATTTTAAGTTGGCTTACCAATACCAATAACCAATTCATTAAGTAGGTCTATTTAGTTTTGTTTATATATAGAACTGGTAAAAAGAGATTGTTTTTAATTGTAAACATAGACCTAGACTATATCATTCTATGAATGTATTCTACAGACTACTATATTACGTATACAATCTATGGTCGTAAATGCTCACATCTAATTTTAGTGCCTTTTCTCATAATAATTGGTATTATGAGTTAAAAGAAGAACAAATAAGCGATCGAACGAGATGGTACGATGACGACATGCATCATCTTCCAGAAATAGACACTGATGCAATGTTTTGGACGAGCCCCCAGCATTAAGCCAATCACACATTCGCTTGTAAAAACCGATTACTCTTCAGACCAATGATAGGACCTGTATTACCGCTCCATTGTATGGTCTCGACCCTTGTCTCGACCTCAGTAGAACGTACGCGCGACGACGTACGCATAATAGGGGCGTGAAGTGTATGACCTTTGTCATGCATACTATATTCAATGACGTGCGAATGAGACAAACGCGCCCGCACCTAGTACTGCGGCTTACGTACGCTTACGTGTAAACAAACCAGACACGATTATATCACATGTGTATGTGCTTATTAAGATCAGCCTGAAATTAATGTTTAATGATGTTTATGATATCAAAATTGTATTGATTATAATCTTATCACATTCAACGACTGCAAAACGTCGATCCCAGCGTAGTGGGATTTCGGAGAGTAAGTTTCTTCACGATATCGCTGCACGCTCGACAGGCAGATGAGTGAATCGGGAGTCGATCTGGATTTTGATTTGGAAGCCGAGGCCCTGGTGGCGGCGGGTGTCAATGGAAGTGATGGAGATCTATTACTGAAACCAGCAGACGCTGGCACAGATGAACTCGACAGAATATTGGCTTCGTTTGATTCATCAAATATCTACGAAATGAAAAGTCAGAGTGCTGCAAGGTAAATACTGACCTAGATCTACATCGATCAATAATCAATTCATGATCATACATGCTGACATGTACATGTATCTTACTTAGTTACTTGGCTTAGCTTAGCTTGGCCTTAGGGTTAGGCTGCTTACACTTACACTTACAGTACTAGTAGGCTTAGCAAATTGTGGTGGTGATGATGATGATGATAGTGATGATGAACCTACTTGCTATGACAAACTGCAGTACCCTGGTAGCTGCTGATCTCCGATAGCGCGGAGGAAGAAGAAAAAGAAGAAGAAGAAGATGATGATGATGATGATGATGATGATGATGATGGTGATGATGCTAATGATGATGAAGGTGGTGATGAAGCACCACTCAATGAAACGACCTGAAGTATCAACAGGATCACCTCACACTTCCGTATACTGATGCTGATGCTGCTGATGATGTAGACCGAATTTTTCTGTCTCTTTCGTTCGTTAGCCTCTGATTTGGGTAAGGTCAGCTCTCTCTTTAGAGACAGAACAGCCCTATACGCTGTAGTGGACGCGCGATTGTGTAAAGAAACGTTACACAAAACTTGGCCAAACTTAATCCCTAATTTTGATATTTTACAGGATGCGTATCCGATGCATTTAAAGTCCTAAATTAGCTAAATGCTTAACTACTTCGGTTCCACTTACCAACTGGACTACTTGAATCCGTTTAATGGTCCCTTTTCAGGAAATTATGGGTCAAGATCGACATCCATGAAGAAAATCTTGCAGCCAACTCTCATTCCTTCTAGTCTACGCCGAAGGCAAAATGATTATAACGAAAAGACTGTGCATGTCATTAAGAACTCAAAGCTCGTGCACAGTTTTTCCATTATAATCATTTTGCCTTCGGCGTAGACTAGAAAGAATGAAACCCGGCTGCAAGATTTTCTTCATGGATGTCGATCTTGACCCATAATTTCCCATAATGTGCTATGACTTTTCGTCATCTTGTAGAAATGGATCGAAAACAGCAATGCACTGTACATCACTACATGTGTCTAGTGCCCTTTTCGCCTAAAATGTGATTCCATTAATTCTGTTTAATAAAGTTTAATAAAATACAAAGGAAAGACATTTTTAATCCTAAGTGTAAACCAAACTTAAAGGAGGTGTAGCTTGACAAGACTACGTGTCTTTCACGTGGCCTGACTCGGGGCCAAGCAGGTATAATACGACTACAGATGCAACCATAGTAGTCCTACATATTCATGTGCGTGCAACATACGCAAAACCAAAGTGTGAGGAGAACTTCAATCTGTTTCGCGAATGCTAGCGCGCGCAGACCGTTAATCAAGTCCATTCGTTTACGTTCAGTTGCCCAAAAGAAGTCGTAGATGGGGTTAACCAGTATTTGCCATGCTACATTCCCTTTAAAAACCCAATTGCAACCCTTGAACACTGAATAAAACTTTCCATGAAATAAAGCCCAGAGGAGATGTGACTGGAGCATGTGTTGATGCCACAAACTTAAAGAGATGTACACAAACAACAATTAAACAGAGCGGATGCATGTACTGAATATGTAGATTTTAATGCAGACAATTATAAAACTGTACTTCTTGACCGTCCCCTTGTCCTAGGGTTCATATGTCATTTTTTATATGCTTTATACATGTCCTAGGGTTCATATGTCTCTGGTGTCCTAGGGTTCATATGTCTCTGGTGTCCTAGGGTTCATATATGTCCCTGGTTTCCTAGGGTTCATATGTCTCTGGTGTCCTAGGGTTCATATGTCTCTGGTGTCCTAGGGTTCATATGTCTCTGGTGTCCTAGGGTTCATATGTCCCTGGTTTCCTAGGGTTCATATGTCCCTGGTGTCCTAGGGTTCATATTAGTTTTGTGTCCTAGGATTCATATATGTCCCTGGTTTCCTAGGGTTCATATATGTCCCTGGTTTCCTAGGGTTCATATGTCTCTGGTGTCCTAGGGTTCATATTAGTTTTGTGTCCTAGGATTCATATATGTCCCTGGTTTCCTAGGGTTCATATATGTCCCTGGTTTCCTAGGGTTCATATGTCTCTGGTGTCCTAGGGTTCATATTAGTTTTGTGTCCTAGGGTTCATATATGTCCCTGGTTTCCTAGGGTTCATATGTCTCTGGTGTCCTAGGGTTCATATTAGTTTTGTGTCCTAGGGTTCATATATGTCCCTGGTTTCCTAGGGTTCATATGTCTCTGGTGTCCTAGGGTTCATATTAGTTTTGTGTCCTAGGATTCATATATGTCCCTGGTTTCCTAGGGTTCATATGTCCCTGGTGTCCTAGGATTCATATATGTCCCTGGTTTCCTAGGGTTCATATATGTCCCTGGTTTCCTAGGGTTCATATGTCCCTGGTTTCCTAGGGTTCATATTAGTTTTGTGTCCTAGGATTCATATACATGTATGTCCCTGGTTTCCTAGGGTTCATATGTCCCTGGTGTCCTAGGGTTCATATTAGTTTTGTGTCCTAGGGTTCATATATGTCCCTGGTTTCCTAGGGTTCATATGTCTCTGGTGTCCTAGGGTTCATATTAGTTTTGTGTCCTAGGATTCATATATGTCCCTGGTTTCCTAGGGTTCATATGTCCCTGGTGTCCTAGGGTTCATATGTCTCTGGTGTCCTAGGGTTCATATTAGTTTTGTGTCCTAGGGTTCATATATGTCCCTGGTTTCCTAGGGTTCATATGTCTCTGGTGTCCTAGGGTTCATATTAGTTTTGTGTCCTAGGATTCATATATGTCCCTGGTTTCCTAGGGTTCATATATGTCCCTGGTTTCCTAGGGTTCATATGTCTCTGGTGTCCTAGGGTTCATATTAGTTTCGTGTCCTAGGGTTCATATATGTCCCTGGTTTCCTAGGGTTCATATGTCTCTGGTGTCCTAGGGTTCATATTAGTTTTGTGTCCTAGGGTTCATATATGTCCCTGGTTTCCTAGGGTTCATATGTCCCTGGTTTCCTAGGGTTCATGTGTCTGGTTCACATGGGTCTTGTGTCCCAGGGTTCATATGTCAGTTTTGTTACAGGGTTCATACGTCTATGATGTTCTAGGGTTCATCTCTGATGTCCTAGGGATGTCTCTGGTGTTCTAAGGTTCATATGTGTCTTGTGTCCTAAGGTTCATATGTCTCTGGTTTCCTAGGGTTCACATGGGTCTTTTGTCCTATGGTTTATATGTTTCTTGTGTCCCAGGGTTCAAACATGTACATGTATGTCCCTAGTTTCCTTTGGTTTATATGTGTCTGGGGCCCGTTCCTAGAAACCGTCGTAAGTCTATTTTCTTGACTATCCCATTGAAGCGTGTGTTATAGAATTTACACGCGTTTCAATGGGATAGTCAAGAAGTTAGACTTATGACGGTTTCTAGGAACGGGCCCCAGGTGTCCAAGTGTTCAGCAAGTTTTTTCCCGCATTCTTTGCTCTGTTTATTTGTATTTTGCCGATTATTTTGAGCAGATACCTTTGCAATTTAAAGGCCGACTCCACCATCCCCCCCCCCCCAAAAAAAAAAATTGTATTGTATTGTATTATTTATTCAGCACTCTCAAGAAATATAACAATGAACAATATAATCATGGCAAATACAAAATTAGAATGACAAAAACTATGCAAAGGGGTCATTCCATGTCAAATCACCCAATGGTTTTAACCCGACCATTTTTGATTTTGATGAAACTTAGTGTACTTGTTAAGTGTGATCTCACAGCACCAAATCCAAAATTTTAGGTCAATCGGGTGAGGGGTTTGGGAGATACGGCCCACCAAATTTTGAGATTTTTTCAAAAATGGGGGTGGCGGGCCTACCTTTGACCCCTTGTATTTCGGAACCTAATGGGTCAATCTTCAAAAAAAATTGTATTGTTGGAAAGGGTATTCAATAAGGATTCCAAATCTGCCGCCATTTTGAAAATTTGTACATGTTATGGTACTTTGACCTCTTGACCTAAGATTTGACCTTGAAATTGACCTTGTGGATCACGTGACCTTGACAAAAAAATTCATGAAATGTAATCTCTGACATGTTCACTAAAACTTATCAAAGTTTCAGAGATATAATATTTTTTGTTTAGGAGCAATAAGGATTGAAAGTATCCATACTTACAGATATTCACAATAAACCCTATTATTATGTATACAATACATGCAATATGCATAGTACAACATACATCTTCCACATGCTTTTTTGTTCTAGGCATATCCATTCTAAATGTCAGCAGTACTTAAATAGAAATAAAATGACAAGTTCATATAAGCCTAAAGGGTTAACAGGATGTATGGCTTTAGGCCTCTGAGTAGGTTCTAGGATAATTACCCCCCTGGAAAATTAACCCCCAGGAAATGTCCCCCCCCTGAGGACAATTACCCCCCGAGGACTATCACACCCAGAGGACAATTACCCCCCAGAAAATTACCTCCTAGGACAATCTGTCCCCCCCGGACAATTACTCCCCTAGGACAATCACCCCCCCCCCTATTCGTTAAAGGGGAAGTCCATCCTGATAATAAGTTGGTTTTAATCAAAGCTGATTTTTTTTTCAGGAGGTAATTATCCTTGAGGGGTAATTTTCCAGGGGGGGGGGGGTAATTGTCCTCGGGGGGGGGGGGGGGACAGATTGTCCTAGGAGGTAATTTTCTGGGGTTCATTGTCCTCTGGGTGTGATAGTCCTCGGGGGTAATTGTCCTCGGGGGGGGGGGGGGGGAACATTTCCTGGGGGTTAATTTTCCAGGGGGGTAATTATCCTAGAACCGCCTCAGAGGCCTAAAGCCATACATCCTGTTAACCCTTTAGGCCTATATGAACTTGTCATTTTATTTCTTTTCAAGTACTGCTGACATTTAGAATGGATATGACTAGAACAAAAAAGCATGTGGAAGATGTATGTTGTACTGTGCATATAGCATGTATTGTATACATTATAATAGGGTTTATTGTGAATATCTGTAAGTATGGATACTTTCAATCTTTATTGCTCCTAAACAAAAAATATTATATCTCTGAAACTTTTATATGTTAAAGTGAACATGTCAGAGATTACATTTCATGAAAAATGTTGTCAAGGTCACGTGATCCACAAGGTCAATTTCAAGGTCAAATCTTAGGTCAAGAGGTCAAAGTACCATAACATGTACAAATTTTCAAAATGGCGGCAGATTTGGAATCCTTATTGAATACCCTTTCCAACAATACAAATTTTGTGAAGATTGACCCATTAGGTCCCGAGATACAAGGGTTCAAAGGTAGGCCCGCCACCCCCATTTTTGAAAAAATCTCAAAATTTGGTGGGCCGTATCTCCCAAACCCCTCACCCAATTGACCTAAAATTTGGGATTTGGTGCTGTGAGATCACACTCAACAAGTACACTAAGTTTCATCAAAATAAAAAATGGTCGGGTTCAGATTTTCAGATTTTTTGGGTGATTTGACATGGAATGACCCAAAGACAAATTTTTGTAGCAATATTCAGAAGACTGGTAAAAATATAGCATAATGACAAATAAGAGAGTAACAAATCAAGGATAAACAATAAGAATATAAAGAAAGGCGAGGCATGAGCAAATGTAACGCCAACATAGAAATTAAGTACACATTATATATCACATATTAGAAAATAAACAATTTCAATAACATAATAGCATAGTCTCTCCTTAAAATTATGATGTAACTAACATGCTCAATATGTTATACCGGGGTTTTCTTTACCTGATTAATTGCTATCAAAATATTACATGTATATTTAATAAAAATCATGCAGAAAGTACAGTATGTATGCACATCTGTTAATAACCAGGAGTGGGTTTACGATTAACTCTGTATTAAATATTACATAGTTCGATGATCCTCTTGCTCTTGCTAGACAGTATGGATGAAGTACATGTACAATGTACACTACAGGTGAATAAACATAATAGCTACTGTATGTAAGATCTCTTTTCTACTTTTAGGTACTATTATTTGAAGAACAAATCTTTCTCAATCTCTTTTTCCACTATGCTACTATAATGTATCACCATTGGAATAAGAAAGGTGAGCTACATAGCATTAACCCTTCAAAATATAGTTTGACCTTTACCAGTAAATTAAGCCCAGTTCAGATATGAAGCTATAAATTGCGCCACTCATCTATTTAAACAAAATTATATAGTGATGCCTATCATGCAACACAGAGCATACTGAATATGCTGAAAGAGCACAAGGTCTGCCAGTTTTAATAATCATGAAATCAGAGTGAACGATAGGACACCAAAAAGTGGCACTGAACTCTGGATAAATCTTACTCATTATGTAAACCTGTAAAACGTCCTTGGACCTTGGTTATGTTCATAGGTAACAGGGATATTGGAACCGAGTCCATTGACTCGTGTCTCCTTGAAGTTCCAAAGTTTGGGGGCCATATTTTGTTGGAATATAGTCTCTACTTCTCTGGTAGGAATCGATTACCAGTACGTCTATTTCTTTCTCTAGAGTGGGGACCTGGTAGGATGACAAAAGCCTTTGTGATTGTAGTTGTCATATGCCCTTACAGTGATCATATGGTAAGAATAATACCCAGGGAGTAGAGATGGTGCACACTATGTGAGTGAACGAATCTGATGACTGGGGTAATAATGTAAAGCGCTTAAAGACTGCATTTTGTATTTAACATATACTGTAGGTATATAAATCCATATTTTATTATTGTTATTTAAGTCAACCCCTTGTTTAAAAACCTGATCCAGAGTTTATAACTGCGTGTAAAGTATACCATCTTTTGATATTCTAGTCTACCATGAATCCTTGATTAAGAAATACACCAGAGAAGGGAAATTGTTTACTGTGTCACAATATGAATTCATGGTCAAGTTCGAGTACGATATCTTCATCTTGATTTAATTGGAAGATGACTAATATCTAGAATGACTTTGATGCAAGGCAAGGCAGAAACCACTAAATCTGGCTGTAAAATACCCAGCAGAGTTCAATCAACCCAAGTATACTGCCAAAATTAAGGATCAGAGTCTAGTGTTCAAGATAAATTTCTTGTTCATGAACGCGAGTCTTTTGTTCAGTTCTGACATTCCAGAGCTCCCACATATACATGTCTTGGGTATCACCCCCTCCCCCCTCCCACTCAGTCCCACATGATGGTCATGCATGACCAAAGGTTCCAGAAGATGGAAGGGCCATTAGACCACAGACCCATATTATAGATTGGGCTACAAGACCAAAGGGCAAGGAGACTAAATCGTCGCTGTTTTCACGAAGTGACGGTAGTGAAAAAAAATTGCATTCACTTTGCGTGACGATTTTTCTCACTACCGTTACTTCGTGAAAACAGGGACGAAATGTCCTCAAGACGATAGGCACATAAGATAATAAGACTGACGAGTTGAAAGACCAGAGTGGTCAAGAGACTGACGATTAGGTCTCCAAGGCCTCCTGACATATATTTGGATTGTCCGCTGCTGCTAGTGCTACATGTACATGAAACCCAGAGGTTCTTGAGATCCAAACTGTCTTTCTGGTAGGCCTTGTGTCACAGACAATCTTTAGAGTCCCACATGTAGTGTCCATATGTACATTCTTACAAACATGCTGCATGGACATTGTACATGTTCCGTCTGCCTGTATGTTAATCTACAGTTGACCAAGTGGTTAAAAAAGAGGGGGGGGGGGGGGCATAAAGAAAGATAAACTGTGCCATGGGTTACAACTTTTATATGAATGAGTCAACTGTCTCTAGTCTTAATCATGTTCAAGTACCTTTTGGCACTAATGTGTTGTCTCAAGGGCAAAGAAAGCAAAGAGAACAATGGTAGGCATGAATGACCTTTGACCCAGGTTGCATCACAGCTCTACTTTTACCTTGTTGGTAGAGCGGAAGAGGAAGCGCGCTTTCAGGAAATGAGTCCCGTTATTGTCATGGAAGTTATGCACACGTTTCATTTTTCAGTACTTTCACTTCAGAAAATATTTAACATTTAAAATCCCAGCCATGTTGGGTACATACAAAATTCAAGGAAGAAATTTTGACTTATCATCCCTATTTCGAGTGAATTTCAGGCCAATCCTGACAAATTTGTGGCTTTTGGAAGTAGAGAACTGTGCACGCTCCATTGTAGTGGCTCTCAATTTTTTGGAAGCAAACTATATTTGATAACCATTGACAGACAAATGTAGGTACATCAGCATTGTATTAAAAGTCGTTATACATAGTCAAACAATAAAACATGTTAATACTTTTGTCACATTCAATTATATGTCTTTTTAGAGGAATGGTTGTTTTGCATCAGAATTAGAAAGCATAGGAGTCTAGAAAGAAAAAAGCAAGCGTAAGGTTACATTGTAGCCTGTAGTTGATACAGTCTTGAATAGCATTGTAGTGCCTTAAGTACACGCAGGTTTAATACAGAACATGTGATGTTGATGGCTGAAGCACACTCCGAGGTAATGGGGGATTCCCCACTTTCCCCAGACTGTCTCCTTTTACAGTCATTGTACAGTGTATATTGTAAGGGAAAGCCCAGGCAAGGACTGCATGTTGTTGACACCCTTTGAAATATGATATTACTTCCCTGTAACAAATTTATTCAGAATCATTACATTTTGTCTGCATTATGGGAATGAAGCTTAAAATAAAAACAAGCATACTACATTGTACGAGCCTACATGTACATATACATGTACACGAGTGATCTCCTCTCTCTACATGAAACACACACACATTTTTTGTTTGTGTGAAACTGATCACATGATCATGTTTTTTCTTCTTCGTCTTCATTACATGTGCATGCAGGAGCTCCACATACTCCCATTGAATAGAGTAACATCACCCTTATGGCCTTTTGCCAAGTAACTGTCAGATTTAGTCAGAGTTGTCAAACAAAAAAGTATGAAGTGTTGTGAGTAGCTCATTTCAGACTTTTATTGTGATAGGTATAATACTTGGCAAGTTGGTAGTGGAGTCAGTGGCCACATGGGTACATGGATAACTACCAGAGTAGTGGTGTTGTCCATAAAGACTCAACATCCTTAACTCAACAAGCCTTTGTATACAATCTTGTTAACAAAATGTGGACAAATTAATATTCTGATATTGACCAACATAGTTATGATAATATTCACTGCAAATTCCACATCAGATATCCAATGGAATAAGGTTAACATTTTTCTCAATTAATTTTGTTTTATGTAACCTTTTTTAACAGCTGTTTCTGCTTTTCACAATTATAGTTATGCTTCGTAATCATTTCCTTTGATTACATCATTAAATATGATATTAATTTCCAGCTACTGAACACTTCCAAAGATACAGTGTACATGTACAATGTGTGCACGCGATGGTCAAAGTCAACTTGGCTAGCCTCTCAAGTGGCTGCACGTTTAGCTGCGCCTCCCACCCCAAAATTACCTTCGACAATTTTGAGGATTTGCGTGCTTTCATTTCCTCCTAATAAATGTATCCTGATCACCATGTACACTGTGGTCTTTTACTTTTATTCCATTCATAATTTCATATTATTCAAATTGAAAGTGGAAAAATTGGGAAATTCCTATTTAGTCTGTTTAGAGTCAGTAGGACATTAACCTACTGTTTGAGTTCATGCTCTTCTGGCTTAATACAGATGATTTAATCCTGTCACATTTTAAAAGAATTTATAACGATATAGAGACTGGTCTTTCTTATGATTTAAACAAATGCATTTATGGTAAACCAAATTTCTTACAAAGATTGCAAAGCCCTGAATTGAATGGGGCAAATGCAGTGTTTAATAATTGGGAAAGCCCAGAGAAACTGGAAATGGTGAGGGGGGGGGGGGGGGGTAGGGAGTTGCCCCTGGTCCCTAGATGTCCTCCATTATTATATCTTGCTTTCTAGTCAAATCTTGATTAAAATATTCAGGGAATAAGTTAGGAATAACCCTTTTTTGGATTGTAAGGATTGTACAGTGTTGATGCCCTTTTACCTCTGTGGAGATGATAGGGAACATGAAAGCTTTAAGTTTTGAGGAAAGAGAAATAAATCAAACTTACTTGTCATTTACCATGAGCCAAAGGATTGTAAAGTGATGAGTTTATTCTCTTCTGGCTGTGTGGAGATGATCTTATCGATGGGCACTGTTTCAGAGATATTATTGATTCTAAGATTCATAGTTTATAGATGGGTTCTCCCCCAACATATTATTCAAATATGAGTGGTGCAATGTGGTGCAAGCTCTCAGAAAGGAATAAATGGTCTTGAGAATGTTATTGATGTTATTGATGATAACAGATTCAGAGAAAGATTTGATGAAATCACCTGATTAAAAAAGGTCATAGTATCAATCCACTTGAAAACATATGTATTTCAAATCCCTTGGAATTATAGATCACATGGCATTTTTGGATCTGACTTTGCACTTCTGTCTGGTCACCATCCAAGCTACTGTACCATAAGATTCCATACTCACGTCAAAGTTTGCATGCGAAGGCCTGTTGAAAACAGAACCTGACTACCTTCCTGTTTACCAATTCCCACTTTCTCTTTCTGTTTATTTTTATCCATTACTTCATTTAAATGATTTGCACATATGTTTTGCTTTCTCCCTCTTACTCTTTCCACTCTTTCCTCTGCCGTAAGCAAATATGAGTATCTGTTTCCTTTGGTTTTTTACCACTGCTGAGTTGAATTTCATTCCTTGCAGACGATTCCCTTGGGAGCTGTCGACCTGATACGGCCCACGTCTTTCATCTTTTTTGTGGTGCAAGTACAACCATCACTCGGCGGTTACTTGGTCTTACAGAACTTGGACGTCATCTTGCGCTTTTCCTCCCAGTAGATCCGTTCTTGTCTCTTTTTCCTATTTGCTTGCGTAGAAGTGAGCAATTGAGAAGTCTCTTTTATTTGTAAAGTGGGATATTAGGCGCTGCCTCTTGTAAATTGGCTGTTAGAGTGTGGAATAACTTGTATGCTTCCATGATGCCTCGGCCAATTGAAAGCATCTTATCGTTTCTCTACGATGATAACGTGGATGCGTCTTCGTTTGATGCCAATCCTTGCCCGTATCAACCAACGGAGTTGACAAATAACAGGATTAACAGGTTGGTTCTAGAAGCAATCAATACATTTTAATTTGCTAGCTTGGCTGATTGGTCCAAAGTGATTTATATTAATTAAGCATGGTAATGAAAGGAATATGTTTCATTTAAACATTTCTAAAAGGATAATGGTATCACATGGATTTCATTATCTGGAAACGGTGTTCTGTTTGTCACCTTTTTGTAACTTTAAATAGGGGCAGCAATGGTTTTGGGCCCTTTTGTTTCAGTCTAATACTCTATGCATCATAGAGTAGTCTGACGATTATACAATACTTCTTTTAAAGCTACATGTAACTCTATATGCTTTTTAGTAAAAGTACAAACAAGAACACAGTTGCAAAGACTACAAATATATCATCATATTAAAGCCAATTTTGATAGCCTTGCCAATCCCCTTTTAAAATGTGTGAATATAATATATTACTATAACGCATTATACAACATGATTTGTATGGGATTGAAAATTGCCCTTATATTGTTTTCACAAAAGTCTTTGCTATTCTTGTTCAATCAGAATCATGGACACTATTCCTGGGTAAAATATTTCTGTTTCTTTTCATTTAATAAATGTTCAATCCTTGTCTTGTCACTTTTCCCTCTCCCGTAAGAGTGAGCTACTGTAGCTGCTACAAAAAATATGTTTCAAACTTTTTTTTCTTTTTGAGTAATTACTGTTTTTTGCTCCATTAGGCAACCTGAGAGGTAGGCCTACATACATATTTGTTTGGTTCTGGTTGGTTGGTCAGACACCTTAGGATGACTCAGCTAATTTTCTCTAAATAACTTTACTAGAGGACTATCTTCATACCTTTTACTTCAGTAATGTTTGATAGTCCTTACAAATAAAAAAAAGTTGCAGGTACATGCCGTCTCTGTTTTAGAACGTTTAGTACAGTCTGAACTATCCATGTCTAGTACTTGTTCAATGACTCTCAAGATTAGGCTAAAGTTAAGTGATCGTGTCGCTGGGAAATTTTGTGTAAGTTCATAATTATGCCTTTTGCATCCTAGCATTGCAAAGGAAATAATTATATAAACAGTATTTTTCTTTGCCTTTGCGATCATGCAAAGATTATGGACACAAATCAATAATTATATTTCATTTATGTATCCCTCATGTACAAGACCTATGTAATAGAACATGAATCTGTTGAAAGCCAGAAGGGCATTAACTGTGTGTATAGGAGTATAGTACTGTTTTCACACTGGCAAAATTTTGCTTAACCCCGTACTATAGGTGGGGTTAAAGGATATCTTAACCCCACCCATAGTCCGGGGTTAAGCTTATTCCACTTTCTTTTCACACTGGCAAAATGTTGCTTAACCCCGTACTATAGGTGTGGTTAAAGGATATCTTAGCCCCACCTATAGTCCGGGGTTAAGCCTATTCCACTTTCTGTTCAGACTCGTATTTACCAAAGTAGGCTAACCCCACCTATAGTACGGGGTTAACTAACCCTGCAAAATAGCAGGGCTAACCTCGCAATTGTGGTGCTAACTCCTGCTAACTGCGCAATTGCGGTGCCAAGCAATTGAATGAGAACAGAAACGAAAAATAGTCCGGGACTACGCAGTGGAGCGAATTAATAAATTCCATGGCCATGGCTAGTACGGGGCTAAGGAATTGCAGTGAGAAAAGCCAAAAAAGTTAGTCCGGGGTTAAGGATAGTACGGGGCTAAGCAAAGTATGGGGTTAAGCAAAACAAGTGTGAAAAGAGTATAGAAGTATTTGCCCTTTTGGCTCTCGACAGACCATCACATCTATCAAAAAACATGAAGGGTATTACTTTATGTATAAAATTGCTACATACATGTACATGTACATGTATATCGGTATCTAGTTTTAAGATTGCAGCAGATCATTCATTTAAATACAATATTGCAAGAAACCCATGACCCACATTGAAAAGAAAAAATCTTGAATAGTAACTGACTGTTTTCTGCCACTGTCCTTCTAGATTCTGAGATTGTATCAGTTACAATACAATAACTCAAAGCTTTTGTATGTGTGCAGCTCTGTATCATTCCTTGGACTTTGGATATTACGTGTACTGCACACAATGAATTCGTTCCTCACTCAGTTTAAGAAACAATATATATATTTTTCTCCAAACCTGATCATTCACTCCAAACCTCATTTAGTGTATTTGTACATGTACAGATAGCATTGGAAATCAAGGGCCCACTTTTTTTGTTGTTGTTACATGTGTACACTGTACATGTAGAGGCTGCATTGAATTTATACCCCAGTCACACAAACAAGACCAACTCTAAACCAACCTCAGACGGAACCAAAAATTGTATTACCCCTAAGGGTCGAGAATTGTTTGGTTTTGAGTCCATTCAGAGTCTGTTTGGCAATGTGACAGGGGTATTAAGTACATGTATATGTTGTACAAATACGTTGTATTTGCATAATGTACACAATAGACAAGTTCACCAAATGGGAGGGAAAGAAGTTCTATTCAATCTATCTCTTTTATCAATATTCTTTTGAAGGTTGAACACACATTCTACATGAAAGCTTATTGTATCATAGATTATAATCAGCTTGAGTTTTAAACCTGCATGCATGTACACGATTCTAATCTTGATGAAATTTAACACGTCTGTCACTTGAGGTAACCTCATAAAGCTATTAGATTTGTATGTTTTTGATTTCTACATACCGATATGTTTAGCGAAGATATGTGAAAAACAGGATATGAATATCTTTTTCAATTTGTAAGTTCTGAAAACAAAAAATGATGAACCTGTTATATGCCTTGCTACCATACTTTTGTATCAGCTCTCAAATTGCTCTCTTGAAATTTGCATTTATTAGATGATTTTAAAGAGAAATTTTGACAGTTTCCCTGCACAATGTGTCACAGTTTGTTCACAAATTATTTGATGGAATAATAAATCAATCTTGTGTGTAGCAAAACTCATGGGACATCATCCGATTGGGGATTTTTTTCAAAGCATGAACTACCCATGTTCATGTGTATGAGAAATCAGAGAGCACTCAGTTGGTTTCTGCAGAAGAAAATCAAGAATATGATGACAATTTCTCAGGAGAGGAGGGGGGCGGGCATTAGGGATGGTGGTTGGGGGGGGGGGGGGGAGGCAGTTCCTCTGATCTTGTTGAAAGGTATTATGTAATACTTATCAGTCTTGTATGTCAAAGTGAAGTCCAATTACCCAAGACGACAGTGCCCATGTATCAAAATGGAGCACCAAGAGCATCACGATGTGATCTAGAGATGAGCGATATTCAAGATACAATCCAATCCAAAAGATATTTGATATAGCGCCTTTTCCTTGCGGTTACAGATGCCACTTTTATCATCTTCAACACCGAGTCAGTAGCAATATAGCTATGCCCTTTTGAATGTGACTGGCCGAAACGATCTTCTGTTCTTTTTTGTGCCTGCCGTAATATCTTCTTGGACCAAGTCTTTAATATGCTAAATGGCAATACCTTTTATTGTAAAAGTATTCATAATGATAGTATTAAACTGTTACTTGTGTAGCGCCTTTAATAGTGGCCTTACCAGTTACAATACAACCAGTCACTGTCAGTCTAATTAAACCTCTAGATACATGTGTTCTGTATATGATTTATCAATTTAAGATTAGATTACCAACAATTACTGTACAGCATTCTTAGAATGCAATCAATACCTTATCAAGTCCATAAACTGTACTTACATGTAGTGACAAAGAAGAGTGCTTGCCAACGGGTGACATTTCCAATCTCAATTGCCCTACAAAATATAGGACAGATCACTGGATCAGCTGTACTTGAGGATATATGGCGGTTGAGATGGGAGTGAGATAACTCCATCAGAAAATATCTCTTGTGTGCGTAATCTGAGGCAGGAGATGTCAGATAGGAGCATCGGAGGAAGTTTGTATTTATGGTTGTCATGGTAACCACCAATACGGTGAGGATGGAGGAGTAAACTTCACTGATAATGAACGTTAATGAACCATCGTCGATGGCCGCGGTACGTCCTAGAGCAAATCTGTGACATTTGCAAGAGATTCAGTATTGTGGTTGTTTTGAAACTTTTCTTGTACATTATAGGCCAGCTTGTCTCAGAAACACACTTTTGAAATTGATTTTGGTTTCCTTTCCAAAAAAGTATGCATTTCTTAATAATGGGGAGAAGCATTTGATATTATTTGACATTTAAAAGGTACACAAATGTATTTCCAGTAAACTACATGTACATGTACATGTACATATAGTCCTAGATGTTTTACAACAAACAAGCCACATTTCTGTTCCGTACAGATTACTTCATCGATTTCACTGTAATCTACAACAATTTTTAGCATGAATCTTGTACAATATGTACATGTACAATATACATGTACAGGTACATGCACAATATACATGCACAAGTTCATGTGCATGTATTTCTTGGAGGTATACATGAGTACAAAGGTGAAAACAATGTTTTTTGTGTTTCATTGTATTCTTCTCGCTGAAGGTTATGATGTCATAACACCTCTTTCCTGTTAGATCAACATGTTGGCCTGTCAATAAGGAAAGTGCGCCCATATAAACCCAATACTTTCACTGATATATCTCTATCTTGGAATGGATGCTCTCTACTATCTGCGCCGCCGGAGTTGTGATTTAATTTGAGCCTGTTTGTCCACCACCCATGGTCGATTTCCTCTTTAAATCAGGATATATGACCAGGACAAGATAACGGGAGGATCGATACCAGTCAGTGTAGTGAATAGGAGAGGAAAATATTGCCAGAAATTGGCTTGATTTTGTCTTTTTGGAAGAAAGCTGCCATCATGCCAATACCTTTACCGTATGGGGACTATTATTGTAGGTATGTACATCTATGGTATTTGAAAGGACAGTCCAAAGTGTACATGGTTCTCAACTTCTCATGGAGCTGGTATCTAACCAAATTTCGCTACATATTATTGTGTGATATCATCTGTTTGGAGCCAGGGGGGGGGGGGGGGGAGGGGGGAGGGGGTAACTTGTATACTTCAAACACAGAGTTAATGCCCTATTGGCTCTGAACAGAGTTACAGACGATATACTATTATACAGTATACCCAATAATATTTATAGGTCTATATTGTATTTGTGCTGGCTATCATATGCACATGGTGGTAAATGTAAATTTACATTGGACCAATAAATGAAATGAAAAAGAGCAAAGAGTATTGAATAGTTTTTTGGTTTTTGTTGTTTATCTTGATGTGAAGGCTGATTCTTCACTGCATGAAGAATACCCTGTTCATTTCTAATTAGTGGTGGGGGATCTACAATGTATATTTGTTCAACTGTGCCCCATTCTCATATTCTGCCAATTTATGCTACCTGTTTGTTCATTTTATGATATTGTGAAATTTAAGGTTACGGTATCTCACTGGAGCTGTTGCTGTAAGAAACCATTTTTAGTTGTCATGCATCAGCATAAATTCTCCAAGGAGAGATGCCAGTTTCACTACATGTGTATGAATAGATTTATTTAAACATTTGTTGCTTGTCGCATCTTCCTGATTGAGTTTTACATACATGTATTGAATATACAGTTGATTAGATTCTGTGGCGTACATACATATACATGTACTGTGCATAGACATCAATTGGTTAATGACAGATGAAGTGGAAAACGTAATAAGATGCGGAAATTGGTCTTTAGAATTATACTTTCCCCTCAAACTATATGCTCCATTTCACCAGGAAATATATGTCATTGAACTGCAAAAGTGACCAATATAGCAACAATTATACAATGAATAATTAGTTCATTGTTAAGAGGAACTATTTTGATATTGTTAGAAACCCTTACAATCTTTGGTTTGCTGAACAGGCATTACATATTGAAAGAACTATATTTCTTATCAGATAAGATAAATAATCAGACCAAAATGGGTATTTTGTTACTGATTCAGCTGTTGATTTTCCTGTTATTCCCATTATTGGCCTATCCTTCACAGTCCTTGTGCAAGCTTCCTGTTGGGTCATTGCCATGAATAGATAGATGTAGGATAAAAAATATGTATTTCACTCTTACTTTCTGATACACACCCCCCCCCCCCCCCCCCCCCCCGTCACACTTTCCCCCTTTGTCTCTTTGCCTTTACACCCATGTACATTTTGTGATTTTTATCTTTTGTTTTTTTTTCAGTGTAACTATCCTCTATCTCTGTCTCTTCAGCTACATGTACTGTAGCTTCTCTGCCCCTCCCATCCCTTCCATCCTTCCTCTACCCCCCTGCCCCCCTTCTGCCCCCTCCTCTACCCCTCTCTCTCTCTCTCTCTCTCTCTCTCTCTCTCTCTCTCTCTCTCTCTCTCTCTCTCTCACACACACACCTCTCTGTTTTGTATATTTGTCTGTTCCTCCCTCTTGATTAGGTCCCTTCTCTGTTGCTTTAATTATTCTATTTTTGCCCATTCTGAACAAGTCTGGGTGGGTGTGTGTGTGGGTGAAGAGGGGTGGGGGGGGGTGTCGTTTTCCTATCAGTGATCAATGTAGGGATGTACACTGTACTGTACCTACAGGCCTAATGTTCTTTAAAACTTTTGTATGATATTGCAATGTCATATATTAAAGGCCACTCGCCCTTTTAGTGCTCTTCAGCAGGTCAAGAAACTTTTTTTATCTTACCATATAGTAATGAGTCAAGAAACTTTCATCAATCAAACCTTGTATGATACTTTGATAGTAGTTCTCCTGCAAAATGACAACTGTAGAATAACTTCACAGGTTCTCGACCAGTATGTATTCACACTCAAATTAGTTCTCTCCCTTATGTGTCACAAATTCACAACTTTTCCGTCAATTCAGATTACACCTCTCTACTTTAGAATCAACTGTCTGGCAATATCACTGTTAGCGATGAGGGGTGCACCTGGTTTTTTTTTTAATTCTGCGTATTGGTACTTGTCATTTTTTGGAGTACAGCCATCTAAAAGTAATTTTTATTTTATCATATTCTGCTGGTAGTGAAAATCCTTGAAAATCCTGAATTAATGCAGGCATCTTGAGGTCGTGATATAATCTATACTTTATGCGAACTACATGTACACGTACAGTATCTGCACTCGATGGTGCGAAAAGTTGTTTTGGTTCATTACAAAACACATTCATATTAGCCTGATTATGTCTTCTGCATATATACTGAATTTATGACACTTCTGATACAGCACACAAAACTAATCGTCAGTTTTGCTTCATTTTAGTTGGTTTCGATAGAGATAGACCGCGTTGAGTGCTAGTGGATAATATAGGCCTACTACCCGGAAATATATTACCGAGCTGTTTGAAATTTATGGTTGTGTCCATGTCTACGAATCAATGGATGAAAGGAAAATAGATTGAACTTGAAGGGTATTTAGCATGTTGAGAGAGATGCAGTTTCAATATCCATGTCAGTATAATGAGTATAATGGGTAAGATATGACTCCAAACTGTATTAATCTCATTTAGTATCACAATTGCTTCACATTGTTCTTCTTTCAATTAATGATGTCATTGATGAATATAATTTTAGCTGTATATGTTAGAGTGTAGAGGTTCGGGTGTACCAGCGCACTTGTTTAGTTTACACTGTGTCATGAATGGGAATTAATGTTCGTTATGAAAATATGTTTTCTTTCTTCTATTTAAATATTGATTTTAGAAAATCAGTTTCTACAAAAACACTGGAAAGTCCAGCAAATGAAGTATTTTCATAATTGCAAGAGGGTACAGGTACATCAATTAAACCACATATTTTTGTGATGCTGAGCCCAAAAGCCCTATTTTGTAAAATTATCCCTTTGAAAAAATAGAGAGATTACCACTGTACCAATACAATACAATACAATACAATAAAGTCATTTATATTATATTTACATTACTGTACATACGTCATACTTGTACAGGTACGACATTGCACGGTGAAGGCTTCCATTCAAGGTCATCCTTGGGTATATTTTGACTACTTTTATATCCGCACATCTGTTGGAGGAACTTGATATGTACACGTACATGTATTCTGCAAATTAGATTTATCTTTCTAATTCACTTTTGCTGATGCATGAATTCCAACGTGTTTTATCAAAGCATTTGTGGTATTGTCCAGAATGATGCATTAGTACATTATACCAGGAATACATGTATGCCTTGGGAACAAGGAGAGTGCATGTATTGTTATGTACATGTTCCCATATGTTGTCCTCATTATTGGTTTTTGATCCAGGATTGTTTGGGTCATGCATATGTGCCTTCTTTTCGTCCTTGAATCTTGTTTTTCATGATGTCATACATGTTCATGCTAAGTTGGGGGATTTTACTTGCTTGTGAAGTCTGCGCTCCATTTACATTTACAACAAAGTATTGTAATTGATAATACGCATTGCATTACCTCGTGGATTTTTTTTTGGAAGAAATGTCAGAATTCACAAATTGTGGTGGCTGTGTGTATTATTTACTTATGATTCTTGAACTAAAGGAAATTATGTTCCTTTGACACATTTTGGACATAGTGTTGAGAATAAAATTCTATGTGTAAAAAATAAAAGATTAAGAAATCTTCTGTAAAATGAACAATGCAATAAAACTCACAAAAGAAATCAAGATGACAATTTATGCAGAGATCATCAAAATGTAAGAGGAACAACAAACACTATTTTAATTTTTTCTGATTTTATTTAAATTTTCAGTTTTGCACTGATCCATTTCTCTAATTTTCCTGCCTTTAAAGGTAATACAAAGTTTTGGTATGGGGTCATGAATTTGGTTCAAATGAACATATTGGAAGCATATGCGATCATACAATATTCAGTGATCGTTTTCGCGGTTGAAATTGAGTCTAAAGTTATGACATTGTAAATAATAAACTCGTTATGCTGTATAGCGCCCTCTCAAGGTCAAGATATTAATTAAGCAATAAAACAATGTTTCTTGACTAAAATCTACCGATTGGCTATTTCCGTTTGGAAACTATATATCACATCTACATATTCTGAGATTGTTATGGTCGCAGCTACAATTGTATGGCCGTAAGCGCTATTTGAAATTTATCAAAATTTACCGGGAGCACCGGTAAATTTTAATATTCAATTTTACTCAAAAGCAGAAGTGTTTTAGGGGCTAAATTTTCTAGTGCTTATAATATATCCACAGGGGCATCCTAATATATCAAAATTGTAAAGAATTACTATCCAGCCGATTTTCATAAATTCCCCAAACTTTGTATTACCTTTAACAGGGTAGGAAGTCTTTAAATATTTACACATGTTATATGATACATGTATTTACACAAGAATTATTATTATTTTTATATATTATTTTCTCAATGCAGCTCCCTTCTGTCTTGGTACAGAGTTCTTGCCCAGCACCATGTCGAACAGCCCTTAAAGCCCAACTGCACTACTTATTAGCAACTTGTGCCCTCTATATAACAAGCAATGCCTGATCTGTGCCTGTTAGTCCCTGATGATCTCCTTTTTCTTATGTTAATTGAAAGCTGATTTGATGAGATAACCACCTGTCAGTGACCTTGCAGGGAGGTCCAATCCCCCTAGCCAACTAGTGCAGACGGGCTTTAAGTATGTGGTATCTTAGCCAAAATATGAGTACCATGTATAAATGTGTCATTCATTATTACATTTCTCCATACATTCTTTTCTCCCTGCATGCAGCTCCCTGCGCCTGGGCACGGAGTTCTCGCCCAGCGCCATGTCGATGCGGACCACCATGAGACAGGAGCTGATGAGGCAGCAGCTCCACCAGGAGATGGAGAAGGAGGACCAGCAGACGCCGGTGGTGGTACCGGCCAGCAGCAGCGTTGGGGGCTCCGTCTCCAACTCTGTCTCCTCCTCCTTCATGCACCTGCTCCAGGGACCGTCCAACCCCCTCCTGTCCGCCAGCGCTCCCATCGCCATGGAGATCCCGCAGCCAAACAAACTCAGTCCAGTACCAGAACTTTCATCATTACCAGGGGATATCTTAAGGGTAAATGGCAGTTAGCATCTCATGTAGTCTTATGCATCTTGCTCTTGATCAAATACATACATGTACATACTGGTGCAATATTTATTACCAAGATTATTGATTACATCCTAGCTAAACGAACCCAATTATGTTCAAGAGCTACATGTACATATGTAGCGTCACTGCGAAAGTTGCTTTAAAAGTAATGCACAGTTACATGAACGGATAATTTATAGCTCCTCATCTCCTCGATTTACCCTTTAATAGGGGTCATGCTCTTTCATCAAAACTTCTGTTTAAACTAACCATGGATACCCAAACCCAAGAAACTTAGTTTGCAGAACTGAAATTATCATCCAAAAGATATTATAAAGCCCATGGCATAGAAAATAACAATAGCATACATGTACATCCAAGTATAATGATTATTAAAAAGGAGGTTGTTGTGGATTGGGTCATAAAAGGACAGTGAACAGGAAAGGGTATTGATTACATTTTCTATATTGGGCAAGCTTAAAATCATCCAGGTGTAAACATGTATAAGACACACAGAAGTGGGTCATTAGGTCAGTCTCTGTCTCCCGTCAATTGTGGAATAATATGATAGATATTAAGCTCTAAGTTGCGCTTTAAAAGTGGGAAAAACATGAAACCTTGAATTTGTTCATGTTTGATTGGAAAATAATCTCAGATGGCAATCTTGTCCTCATTAAAAATTAGGGTGGGACAGTGCAATTGATGTAACAAGATATTTGTTTCTCCTGGCTCCTTCCCAAAGTCTGGGAGCACAACTATTGGTGATATCTAGCGTATGCATGTTTGAATGTGTGCCATTGAAAGTGTGCACGCAGGAAGAATCACCATTGCGCAGTGCCCTTTGCACAACCAAGATTGGTATCATTTTTTGGATGCAAAGTGATATCTGAACGAGGAAGTGCATAATATGACTTGCCTAGTTGGTTACTTTTTGAAAAGTTTAACTCGTGACCTTCTCTGATCACATGACTGTGGGCGGGAGAAAACATTGAATATTTTGGACTTATGATGTCATTGATGTCCTTTACCTATACAAAAAAAAGCCTTGCGCAGGGAGGACATTCATAAGTGACCTTTAAAAATGGAAAGTGAGAATAATATTTTGAAAAAATAAAATCCTTTGTGTTATTTATGTCTAATGATGTTTATTCAAAATAATACTCTGAATGTTTGGGATAGGATTAGTTTCTTCAATAGATTTCTTTGCAAGTTTTATTAAGAAAGGATTAATATTACAAGTCTCCAAATCATCCAGGCATTTTTTCCAGTTATGTAAAGTAAGAATTTGATTGCCTTCTCCATGCATTTAGTTGGCTATATTCCAAACTGAGAAAGGTAATACATGCCAGTACCTGTATGTATTTATTATTGCAAGACAGTTGTGAAAGAAAGGAGAGCTCTCTGCAGAAAACAAAGTGATATAATTTTCTCTCTTCATTTATACAATGAAATTTTTGCCTATATTGCATCATTCAATATATATATTTTGTTTTATTGCCTTGAATTATATCATTTTTTTCTTTCAAATATATATATATTATTCCAGATGTGTACTTACGACTGGTTTTTGCTAATTACCTCTGTATTTTCTTCTATTTTGTTTGTATTGGCTGATGATTAATTTGTTTCACTTTATTTCCTCTAGGAATCTTACTTCTTTCTCCCCCTTCATGAAAAAAGTAATAATTACGTGTTATACAGGAAGGTCATCTCAAGCTGCATAGCTGCAAAAAGCATGAAGGTGGAATACTGAAGGGAGCCCTCTCGTGGTGAAGGTGTGTACACGGCTGAAAGTGTTTCGTCAACTCTCATCTGGAAGTGGTAATTATAGCACAAGAGATGGAGAAACATGCAGCTTTCCTGTCAAACTAATTTTTTTTTCAGAAAACCATTGAAGATACCATTGAGATTAACTGATCATAAACAAAGCAAAAATTAGTTTGACCATATGACAGTGTCATACAGGTAGCTAGAGACAACACAGAACCCTCTTGCATAGAAAATTCCAATCAAACTTCAAAGACAACTTGTCATTCAAATCAATCATATTTGCAAATGTTGGAGTTACATTTGATAATTTGGACTTGAGTTTAACTGATTACAACTATATTGATGTAGTCTACAGCCCTGGTAGATCACACCTTGCATTGTATAGCTTGCCAGTCGTGGCTATTACGGAGGAATAATTCTTATTTGTGGGGGAGGGATTTAAACTGATGCTATGAACCCTAGTTTCTTCTGTTTTTCTATAGCTGTTTATGGACGAGCATACTAAGTACTCTGAATTCCTAACTCTGCTTTCCTGAGAGTTTTCTACTTGTCCTTTTTGGAGGTTGGTGGGTACATGTATATACTTTTACATGCTAGCCAGGACTCATACCTACATCAAGGACTAGGCAGTCCTGGGGGGTGTTTCACAAAGATCCTAAGTTGAACTTATCTTTAAGTTAGACTTAACAATTATGGAAAGCCATTAGCATCTATGAAAATATTGTGTAAAAGTTATTTCAAAAGGCGAAAAATGTTGATTCAAATCATTCATATTTTCTATTATCATGGGAGATTTCATTTACTTGATTTATGAAAAGTCTAAAATACTTCACTTTTTGCTTTAAATGTATTTCATTATAAGGCTTCAAATGGCTCTCCATAATAAGTCCAACTTTAATATAGTTAAGTTCGAGTTCGAATCTATTTGTAAAACTCTCCCCAGGAGTCTTTAGAGAACCTGTCCTTTGTGGCAAACACTTGCTGTTACCGTACTTGTACATTCATACATGAAGTATGGTGTGTGTTAGTTCTACTTCTGGTAGCAGAGTTCTAAGCAGCTTCTGTACATTTTCCAATGTTTCCTCTCTGATCTGAGCATGCTCTTTGTGCTTCCCAACATACAGAAGTGAAAGTGGAATGTGTTTGCTGCCCTCTCAGGATACATTTAGTAGACTGAAATGACTAATATGAAATACTGGTGAACTGATCTTGTTCGTTTAGCTGAGGATTTCATGCAGTTAACATTCAAGTAATAAAGTCATTTTTGAATGGCAAAAAATCCAAGCCAGAGTGGTGTTTGGCGTTATTCTCATTATCAACATATGCCACCATTTATAACCCAAACACTTCAGCCCCCCTCCCCCCCCCAAAAAAAAAAACAACACAAAACATTCTAGCTGTACACATTTAAGCAAAATAGTTTATTGGTCTTCTGTCAAGATCCATTTATAAACGAAACTGTTTGTACTTTGTAGGAACAACGTATGACAAAAATCAGGCAAATTTATCCTACCCTAGCACAAAAATATAATGAAAAACATTTTGCTTGACAAAAGTTGTAATGCTGTTGCAATGCTTTGAATAGTTTTATGCAAACTACAACCACCGAAAGGAGAAAATATGATGAAATAGTGCATTTAAAAATCTCCAACTTTGTTTTGTGTATTATAAAACATTTCCCAATTCTTGGTTTCATTTGGGTGTTTACTCCATTATTTCCTTTCTTCATTTATTAGAATTATTCAATAATATGAACAAACAAGTTAATGAGTTTTTATAGTAAACACCCATTACGCCCTGTAGTTTAGGATCGGATAGGGCTGTTATTGACCTTGGTTAGTTTTTCCCACAGTTATAATCTTCCTGTACGGAAATATTCCTACAATAAACTTTCATTTGGTAGCCTTCAAAATGCAGTAGTTCTCATGAAATTGGTAACTTTTTAGACCACATCCAATATAAAGCAAGTGCAACTAAGTTTGCAAACTTTTTGCAAACAAAATGTCGTTTCATAAAAGTCAATTTCCCCTTTTGATTTAGTGTTTCTTTGTCAAATTTAGCATAGAATATCTTCTATAGGTACAAATCTTCTAGATTTATTTACATGTTTTTGTTTTAGAAATTAAAATCTAGATATTTCTAGTATTAAGACATGGTACAACATTATTTAAGCAGCGCACAATGAAGTAGAATTATAACAAGTCAATTGGTAAGATATATTGGTTAAACTGATCTTATTCAAGAATGAGCTAGATGCAGATCTGACAGAGCAAGAGAGAGGAAGAAACTGAAGAGGTGTTCCCATTCATTAGCAAAGTCATTATTAATGATTAGCAAAACTCATTAAAGTTCAATTGAAACTTCAGTTTCTTATCCCCTAGCGTGTCAAGGTCGACCAAAGGTCATTGCAAAAGCCTCATTCTGCGAACCTTGTTGCGTTATTGGTTAATATCCTAAGTGCCCTTTTAGGGATTCCCCCTAAACTTAATAGGCCCTAACCTTGAACTTGGGATCAAAAGAAAAACCAGAGGTATTTGAGAGTTGGACTAGCTACATCGTTGGAGGATGTGATGAGAATTAGCATTCAGGAAATGCCAGCACGTTTTATCAAACTTTTCAGGAAGTATTCCCAAAACCGATTTTAGGAAGGGAAATATGTTACACCCTCCTCTTATTGCATCTTTCAAAATTGTCTTAACTTGTTGACTTCTGATTTCTCTAATTTCCATTGGCTTGTTACAGAGACCGCCCAGATCTCGTAGGAAATGTGTTAAGGGGGGGGGGGGAGGCCAATGTGACACAAAGAGTCCTTCTAAAGTTGTTGTGATATGTCTGTCAGTATATTTTGATATTGCATCATACCTGGCACATACATATATATACAAAATCATTCCTTTCTTCTTCTTGTTCTTTTTCTTCTTATTCCATTTTGAGTACATACCTCTTTACAGAGTATTCTCATACTATACTGGGTATACAGTTATATAATAGTTTTTTTATGACGAAGTACAGAATAGGCAAATTAAAATTATTGGAATTGAATTCGATGAAATATAAAGTCATTCATGACGTTTTTAATTAGATCATCTTCCTGCCTACGTAGGGACAGTTGAAAACAAACAGGTGAGAGCCATTGACTTGTACATCCAATGTCCAGTGTCCATGGTACGTAATGAATTGGAGGAGGCGGAGGAATAGGAGGAGGGGATAATTACCGCACGGAGGCGGAAGTGTCTCTTGAGTCAGCGTAATTACCTTGTAATCCCCTCGAAAATGTCTTACAATGCGTCCCATGTACGAAACAATGTACCTTTTGTTTTTCCCGGACAACCCTACATGGAACGTGACGCTACTACTCCAAGGAAATTATGACCCTAATACTGCTTTTCCTCTTGCGCTAATTACAGTAGCACCCATCCCTTAAGCCGATGGACACGATTCAAGAGCTGCTACCTAGGAATAATGAATAGATATTTCCCCTCCTGGGTTCTGCCTGTTAAAACATCGCGTCCTGATTTATGTGACAGAATTTGGAGTCATTAGAGAAACGACTCTGTTATAAAGTATGTCGTGTGCAAGGTCAGGGTTGATCTTGTTTTGCTAGGATGGGTTGTCTTTGAAAGCAGTTGACCTTAGTGGCGACCTAGGGATGAATGCAACCAGGATGCAGGGCCCTTGATGTGTGGAAGGTGAAATGAAGGTCAAACAGATGCAAACAGATGGAAAAGACGAGTTAACAGTGACAATGAAACATCATTAGGGTTTTCAGTAAGAAGTAATTTCATTTCATGGGAGCAGTGTGTAATAGGGACCAATGGTGGTAAAGTCCATGTTTTTAGTATAAAATAAAGGAATGAACTAGCCGAATGTCGCTCATTTAATATTTAATCTTTAATAGTTACCAAGCTATTCCGCTCACTGACAAAATGTCAAAAATTAACTTTCAAAATTCAAATTTTGAGATTAGTGCTTGTGGTGAAACTGGGCACAAAATATGTCTCAGGGATCTAATTGTTAGATATTGTATGTCTACTTTCTGGTGCTTTAGGAAAAAGTTTGCTTATAATGATAATAAACATCTAAAGCACCTTTTCATATGACTAAAAATGCACAATAGTACAAGCTATATTGCTGTGCATGGTATTGAAAGGGTTGTTACATTGACATTTCAGTGCACGTAACTAATTATGAGCCTTTTACGGATGACATAATGACTCAAAAAAAGATTTTAAAGATGGCAGGTTTGAAATGAAAAGTGTTTTAGTTGCCAATTGACTATGAAAGAGTGATTCAATGAGACAAGTCATATCCCTTGTTGATACTAATAAGAGGGCTGGGCGGTGGGCAGTTACTTACCTACGTCAGAATAGTTAATAACCACGGCAACTATAAACAAATAAGAAATAAACACACCTTCGTCTGAAGCCGAGATGTGTTCTCTTTCTGTCTGACGTGCACTCTGCGTGTGACGTCACCTCAAAATCCATTTTGGCTGTCACAACCACGCTGCCATTCCTGTTGCAGGAGGTCAGAAAGGTCATTCGACCGATCTGAATCAGCGCTCTCGTAAAAACAGGATATATCAATAATCCTTTATGCTGTGGAGAGGAAAGCATGTTTACGAAGGAGCCCAGGATAGGAATTAATGCGATATCAGACAAGGGGAGGGGGAGGGGGTGCAGGAATGCCCTCTTCCTGTCAAGAGCTAGAGTATGGGGGAGGGGTGCAGGGGGAGAGGGTGGAGGAAGGAGATAGGGTGAATTAGTTCTCGAGAGATGCATGGATGAGCTGAGAAATTAGGCAAATAGGGGAATGTCGGGAGATATTAGGGAGGGGAAACCTGAGGAGGGGGCATAAAGAAGAAATTAGATTGTTTTTGGATTGTTTTATTGATGAGGAATGGTCAGAGGGGAAAATCTGGCCATTTAACTGGGGGAGGGGCACAGAGCGAAGATACAACAGGGTTCAACATGGATAGTTGCACTCTTGAGAGACGTTGACAAATTGGCTGAGAATTTTTTGGGGGACAACATACTGAGTACTGAGAGGGGTAGAGGTAGACTGTAGAAGGGGTAGAGGAAGACTGTGGGAGGGGTAGATTAGGGGAAGGGGAGCGGAGATGAGACACTGTTAACCTGGAGAGTTTTAATATTGAGATGTGAGATGAAAGGAATGTTTCTATGTCTACACTACAGGAATTAATTCTTGGTTAGGAGAACAAAGATAGTTAAATTTGTAAGTTATAGAGATATAGACAAAGGAAAACAATGCCAGAATTGGGGAGGGGGAACAGAGTTGGAGCAGTGTTAACCTAGGATAGGTCCATTGTTGAGAGATGGACTGAGAGGGAGATGTAGCCATATAAAACAAGTCGTTCAGCAACAAATGCTTGCTAACTACACATTACCTCAATAATCTGATTGTTCATTTTTATTTTTGTAGATGATGATGGAAATCCTTGAAAATTCGTTTTGCTCTGGTAAAGTTACAATGATCCCTTGGTATTGTTAGCCTTTAAATTGGATAACATCCTTTGAAAAAATAGTACTGGGTCATTTCCCACTCCTTGAAAACCACAATCAAGCTATGCGGATTTATCAGTTTGATCAATCTTACAAGGAAAGTTGTACATGATGATGAGCTAACGAGACAAGTGAGAGAAACTTGAGGTAGTTAAGCTCGCAAGAGAAAGGGCATTTTGTTTGTTTTGACATCCATGTTTGACACAGGAATGTAACTTTGGGTACTTTCTTTGTAACCAATGTCTTGTTTTAATGTAAAAGTTCATTGCCTATTTTGATGTATTGGAAAGGCCTTTACGTTGATAGAGACATTTTGATTGGCAGTTTTTGATGAGATCAATTGTGCATACAGATTTCACCTGTCTAATGAACAAGCATTACCAGTGCATATGTAAGTGCATATGCAGATACAGTACAAAGTAAAAGAATAGAACTAAAAGGTGATGGTACCAAAGTAAACAATCATGATTTTAACAATGTGCAGTGCCTGCCTCATCGTAAATGCTAAGTCACCAGGTGATCAATATTCCATAATAAGAATAGAGACATCCTAGAAGACTCCTAGACTAAGACCACCTGTTGCGTCTACAGTGTCCGCCCAGTTTAGCAACTTGTATTCAAAAGCGTTATCGTCTTTCTGGGCCAAGAACCTCATTTAAATACCCAATTTTGCGCAAAATTTAGACCTTAGGTGAAATACCTTTGTTTGTTATTCAAACAAGGGTTTCAAATGAATCAGAATTCTACTTAATATTAATTTCTAAAGAGAACAGAACAACACATTCAAGGGTTGCCAATATCCATACCTTCAAATTTGATATAGTGGCCATTTTCTTTTTAGCAGTCCATATCTTCTCATAATGTGCAGAAGAGCATAGAATCGATTGATAGAAACCAAATGTGCAGTATAGGGCTTGCATGAGGGCCACTAGAAGTATTTCTTCAACTTTTGTGTGGTCTTTTTTTTTTTTGTCATCAGGAAAAGGTGAAAGTCGCGACTCGTATTTTGAAGATTTTTCTCCTTCCCGCCTCTGGCACATTGAGTCCAACCAGGTGTGTTTAATTACAGTGACGGACATGCTGCTTTCCTCAGTTCAAGGAGTCAGTTGTTTTGTTCGGAAATGCACCTTGGAGGAGGTTGGGCCATAAACCCTTACTGAATTTCCGCCACTATATCGGGATTTAAGATACTCGCCATGTAACAAATTTATTTCTTGTCCATGCCTACCTATTAAAAATTAGGGGGCATTAGAAGATAAATACAGGACCATGTATGATTTAGGTGATGCTTAAAATGGAACAGGACTACATCATCTGTGGAGAGCCAGAAGGGCGTTAACACCCTTCTGGCTCTCAGTCAACAGACCATTTGGACCTTCCTAATGAGAACCAGGTCCTGGTTTAATATGAGAGTATCCTTCAGTCCATGATGAAGACCAAACGTATGGTATAAACTATAAAGCTTATTAAAAAAAATACTACTGTATATTTGTATATTCTGTTGTTTTTTGTCAAAGAAAAGGATAACAATTCTCAGTGGTGTTACATTTGTAATTGGTCATCATTTTGAAGTGGAAGTTCTTCCAAGGTATTGCTTGACCTGATTCATTTAGGAGAAAGTGCCTGGTAATTTGAAGTCTGGTGTTGATTAGGCTAAAGGAATTGCAGTGATTAGTTGGAACAGGAACAAATGTAGGACAAGGACACAATTGTGTGGGGTGAATGGTCCTTCCAATAAGGCTGTCAATAGGTCTAAACCAACAGTAGGTATGTGACTATAGCAAAAATGACCCAATAGGCAGGCTTTATGGCATTGAATTTAGGCGCTTCATGTACAGAAATCATCTATTGAGGGCCAGAAGGGCCTTTTCTCTCTGTAAATATGAATAAAAGCTCTTAGCAGAATCGTTAGGTTTCATGTCTTAGACCACCAGTCTGCCTTCTAGAGAGGTTTTAAGTTATGGTTTTGTTCCTCCAACACCCCCCTCCCCACCCCCCCCCCCCCCCACCCCCCCCCCCCAAAAAAAAGGAGAAATGTATATTACTGTCGTTTGAACCCTTGTTTGATAAATTGAATAATTGGCCTTCATAATTTCTATGAAATTTGATGGCAATCCGTCTTTAAATAGAATAAAGGCATATTTTTAGAGTTGAAATATAAACATTTTTTAAAGTTTGATGCACCTACAGCGGGAAAGTTCTGTAGCCTCTGGAGAGGATGTGCAACTTACTTTCACCCACTGCATCTAGTGTCTCCTCCCCCTAACTCGGCAGGATATTTTTGCTCAAGTTTCTCAATTTAAACCATTTCTTTCCCAGCTGTGATCGTTTTAATCTCATATTCCAATTACACCATTTCTAAGAATATCGATCGCTGCCTCTGAAAATAGATGCCTTCCAGTGCTTCTCGTAATTTGATCTCAACTTATGCATGTATTAAGGAAAGCTATTTGTGTGGGTAGTTCTAATCCTAAATTTCAACATTTTTTTATGAATCACATTTATGTGCTTCGGATGTTCATATTGGGATACAAACCGTATAGTCTTGAACATGTAGAAAACCAAATCAAGCAAATTCAAAGATTCTCATGCTAGTATTTTTTGTTTTTGTTGTTGTTTGTCTGTGTTGCTGATGATTTCAAATTTCAAGTGGCCATGTTGCTGGATAAATCTTAGCCAAAATTCAATGTTTAGAAATTCCTACTGGATAGCAGCATGCCAGTATTTTTGCATATATTTGTTCTGTTTATCTTTATTTTTCATTTGTATGCATTATAGATACCAGTAGATCAAAAAGTAACATAAAGGAGTCAGACATACAGGTAGTAAGGATGTAGGAAGTAATAACAAAAGATAATAGAACTAGCATTGATGATACCACAATTGTACATACCAGAATTTGGTGTGGTTGATGCAGGGGTTGTTTGCAAATAGTGGCATTAGATTCTTTAAATCACTATGAACATGACTGACAATGAGAGCGGACAAAATATACAGTCACTCAGGTATACAAAGGAACATCCCTTCACAGCTATCATGTAAAAAGGTGAATATGCATGTGACACCTGTTCTACACATTTTTACATAATAGCAGTGAAGGGATGTTCCTTTGTCTACCTGAGGAACTGTATATTTTGTCCGCTCTCATTGTCAGTCATGTTCATAGTGAATATACCTAAATGTGTATACGGTATCTGTCATCTGAACAGTACGGTGGTTCTCTGTTCATTAATAGGGAAGGATACAGCAGAGAGCTGCGTCTGTGCTCTATTTGTCCCAGACGAATGCCTTGCTGGGAGACTAATCAATTACATCCATTCACTCTGTATGTCGCCCCTAGAACAAAGCATCAGCGTAATATTTAAGCTCCTCTTTTATTCTAGCAATACAATAAAGAAAACAGTTAATATGGATAAACATGTAATTATCCTTTAATTGTATATCTATAATCTAACTCAACATGAACTTAATTATGTATTGGTCGACTGGAAAGGGTTGATCTTGATGTTTTGCCAAGCTACACTGTGTACTGTCGTGTATTGAGATTTTATAGTTCAAATAAAGAAAAAAAATAAAGAAAAAGATCATAAATTAAAGATTAGATGTATGTGTACTTTGCCTCATTTTCAAGAATTTGATTGTGAAATCTTGAATCAACATTCACGCCAGACACAATCAACTTGATTGATAATGTTAGTTTAGTTTTGTTTGTTTTCGCCATTCATGCCCTATAAAGATTAATTTTTAAAATTTGTAGGACCTGAGAATATTTGGTCTTATATTTTGAATTTCGCCCAAAATTCAAATTAGTCATGATATTTTATTGAAAAAAATCAAGCACAGTTATTATTCTATATATGTTTCAAATAAAGATTAGATTTCTTGTTTAAAAAGCTGAATTACAAAATATTAATCTTTTTAAAATGCATTCTATTAATCTTTTTAAAACCAAAAGGCGCAGATAGAGGATTAGGAAGCCAATTATTTTGAAAGACAAGCATGTAGTGTTGAGGAAAACATGTTGGTCTGAACTACATTAATGTGAGGAAGTTTTGCAAGCCTCTGGCATGTATTTTTACAGGAAAATTGTTAATTAGACAAAAACATGTTTGTCTATATATGGGTCTGAAGCTAATATTGAGACTGGATTCAGTATGTGTTAGATAAGGCAGGCTCTATTGCTGCAGCCTGTGGTATGAACGCTAAAGGAAATCAATTAGTATTGGATCAATTCAATTATTTGTTTCCTGTTAATTGCCTGCTTAATTATTATCATACCCTTTAAAATCTTCAATATTGTTGAGGGGAGAAAGGCAACACGTTTTGGCATGATATTTCATGTAGTCAGTAATTTATTGGATTTTTGGGGTGATTTTAATCTTGGGTACATTTAATCCTGCTTTATTAAAACAGCTTAGAAAGTGATTGTGGTTTACCCATGAAACAAGATCATAGCCAGTGTGGGATTTGAACAGTAGTGCAATTGGCAACAGTAGTCTTGCAATTCAGAGAAGCATGATGAATGCCCTTCAAAAATGTTCTCACATTTATACACATGTACATCGATAATAACTAATACATTGATTTTGAGATTATCTTTTAGTTAATTGACTTCAAAATGTACCAGGTGCCTGGGCAGAAAGAACAAACAATTCTCCACAACCTGTATCCCCTTAAATTTCATTTGATGATCTAAGTTTAGAAATACAAACTTAACAATAATATTTTCATGTTGGCAAGAAATTGTAAAAGATTGTTTTGACATAATAATTGACAAATTGTTTCTACTTTCTATTTCAATTCTTGTGTATTTTCCATTGCTGATGAATAACATTTTATAACTTTAATAGGAAATTGGTAGTAGAAAATGATGAGTATTCCAAATTCCAAGAAGAAATGCTGATTCATTTAGCATCTAAGGTTGCCATTTAATGGGAAAATTTCTACACACAGAACCTATCTGTGAGTTCACATTGCTCTTTCAGTACATAGTTATGCCCCTGGAGATATCTGCCAAATATGTATATAGGATGTTTAGTTGGTCTGTAATATACGATAGTGTATTAATTGGGTGTCGAAGAGTCGTTAGTTACAGATGATACATGAAATGAGTCACACATCCCCTCCTCAAACTACTCCTTTTTCTCCACAATTTGTCTATCCATTCTCTGGCTCAAATTACAGTGGGACGTGGAGGAGAGTTTCAAGTTGAGATTAGCGTTACGTTTCGTGATATGTAATTGAATACTTATGGCGGCTTTCGTGCTGTATCCAAGGATTGTGTACAAATGTCAATTGTGAGTTAAGAGAGGGGAAGGAGGGGGGGGGGGGGGGGGGGGAGCTGGCAAATTATTGCTTCCTGAATAATTTATTCAATATAGTAGGCCTAATCTTTCTTGAAAGAAGTAGGTGACTATGAAACTCAAAAATATTTTATGATCTGACATTTTTACTCCTGGGATATTTGCAATTAGGGTTGCAGTTCAGTTTTAGATTAGGTGTAGGTTTAGGTTTAAAGTTTAGAGGTGGGCTTACTGTTTGGAAATCACTTGGGAGTAGGAAATTGACAGCAGTGCAATTATTGGCTGAGCAATTATTGGCTGAGCAATTATTGGCTGAGCATTTGCCATCAAACAGAATATTGATTTTTTTTTCCCCTTTCTTTTGTGCAGATCGAGTAGATTTGATCCATACATAGTATTTGAATTGGCATCTCAAAAAGTAGATTTGTCTTTTCATCATATCTTCAATGTAAAATGTGCATGTATGCTCACAGAGAGAGGGAGAGGCCTTTAACTTGCAGCAATCAAATAATCTATAGTTGTTTATTTGGTTTGGCATCCTTTTTAAAAGTCATTAATTGTATCTAGGAACAAGTTCATTCATATTATGGACTTTGTTCCCATTCTGTAGTGACTTCTTTCACTTCCTTGTTTTTTACCAAGTTTTGATATGCATAGAATCAAGTTACTTTCTATTGCGGCTAGTTTATATAATCTTCTGTCAGTTCTATGCCCATTTGTTGTTGTTGTCACCAGGGGTCAATGTCGCTATTCATAAGGACCGCTATTCATAAGGTCCGCTATTCATAAGGTCCACTATTCATAAGGACCGCTATTCATAAGGTCCGCTTTTCATAATTGGAGAAAAGGGTCATTATTCATAAGGGTCATTATTCAGAAGGACCGCTATTCATAATCAAAGAAGAGGGTCGGTATTCATAATAGGAGAAGAGGGTCGCTATTCATAATACGACATGAGGGTCGCTATTCATAAGGGTCCCTATTCATAATATTACAAAAGGGTCGGTATTCATAACACAGAAAGAGGGTCGCTATTCATAATACGAAATGAGGGTCGCTATTCATAATACAAAATGAGGGTCGCTATTCATAATGGAAAATGAGGGTCGCTATTCATAAGGGTCATTATTCATAATCAATGAAAAGGGTCGCTATTCATAATAGGAGAAGAGGGTCGCTATTCATAATACGACATGAGGGTCGCTATTCATAATAGGAGAAGAGGGTTGCTATTCATAATAGGAGAAGAGGGTCGCTATTCATAATGCGACATGAGGGTCACTATTCATAATAGGAGAAGAGGGTCGCTATTCATAATAGGAGAAGAGGGTCGCTGTTCATAATAGGAGAAGAGGGTCGCTATTCATAATAGGAGAAGAGGGTCGCTATTCATAAAAGGAGTAGGGGGTCGCTATTCATAAAAGGAGAAGGGGGTCGCTATTCATAATACGACATGAGGGTCGCTATTCATAATAAGAGAAGAGGGTCGCTATTCATAATAGGAGAAGAGAGTTGCTATTCATAATAGGACATGAGGGTCGCTATTCATAATAGGAGAAGAGGGTCGCTATTCATAATAGGAAATGAGGGTTGTTATTCATAATACGACATGAGGGTCGCTATTCATAATAGGAGAAGAGGGTCGCTATTCATAATACGGAAAGAGGTTCGCTATTCATAATAGGAGTAGGGGGTCGCTATTCATAATACGAAATGAGGGTCGCTATTCATAATAGGAGAAGAGGGTCGCTATTCATAATAGGAGTAGGGGTCGCTATTCATAATAGGAGAAGAGGGTCGCTATTCATAATAGGAGTAGAGGGTTGCTATATTCATAATACAAAATGAGGGTCGCTATTCATAATAAGAAATGAGGGTCGCTATTCATAATAGGAGAAGAGGGTCGCTATTCATAAAAGAGTAGAGGGTTGCTATTCATAATACAAAATGAGGGTCGCTATTCATAATACGAAATGAGGGTCGCTATTCATAATATGAAAATAATGAGGGTCGCTATTCATAATAGGAGAAGAGGGTCGCTATTCATAATAAGAGAAGAGGATCGCTATTCATAATAGGAGAAGAGGGTCGCTATTCATAATAGGAAATGAGGGTCGCTATTCATAATAGTAGAAGAGGGTCGCTATTCATAATAGGAGTAGGGGGTCGCTATTCATAATATAAGAAGAGGGTCGCTATTCATAATACGACATGAGGGTCGCTATTCATAATAGGAGAATAGGGTTGCTATTCATAATAGGAGTGGGGGTCGCTATTCATAATAGGAGAAGAGGGCTGCTATTCATAATAGGAGTGGGGGTCGCTATTCATAATAGTAGAAGAGGGTCGCTATTCATAATACGAAATGAGGGTCGCTATTCATAATAGGAGAAAGAGGGTCGCTATACATTATAGGAAATGAGGGTCGCTATTCATAATAGGAGAACAGGGTCGATATTTATAATGTGACGAGAGGGTCGCTATTCATAATACCGAAAAAGTCAAAATGACATAAGCAATAAACTAAATGTTAATAAGAAAGCGACATACTGGATAGAGGACACCCCATGGCTACAGCGTAGGCCGGGGTGGGGGGGGGGGGGGGTAGGCCACATGGTCCCAAACATTTGAAGAAAATATTTATTGAAAACTCACATTTCTGAAGAAAGAAAGGCGTGCCTAAATAATGAACGTGTCATGTGTGTGTTTAAGGGTGGGGGGCGGTGGGGTTGTATCAGTGTTGCCTTCAAGGGGTTGATCTATCATGTATCTTATCCTCAGCATAGAAAAAAGCGACAGAGAGGGAGTTGTAGGGACTTAAGTTATATACCATATTTAAGCTTTTCGTAAATATACAATGTCGCACGACATATTTTCCATATAAGTAAGGAAGTTGGATATTCAGAATCAGATACGATTTTGTTTTACCGTAAGACATTATGCGAACGGTTGCATCCCCTGTATTGTGTATTTTTAAAAATATTTTACATTTTAGCTTTGATAATTATAGACATCCCCATAATCTAGCTAATATATTTACAGTGGTGAAAACAAGAAGGAAAACACACATAATCCTATCGTCATTTGTCCCGCTCGTGGGAAATCTTGCCCCACCACCCTGCCCCCAGGGGCGTCACTAGACCTTTTTCAGTGGGGGGGGGGGGGGGGGGTGTAGAGGCCAACGATTACCGACAAAACTAGCGACCAAATACCGACAAAATTACATGTGTAATATATCTACAAATTTACCCCTATAAACCCGGGGCCGAAGGCTAAATTGTTTTTCCTATGGACTATGTATAGTACTAGCATATGCGCAAATGGTCATTTTCCTCGACGACATAAATATACGAATTATTTCGTCAACTTAGTCAGCGTGATAGCTGATATATTTTAATGCAGGCGCGGAGCTAGGATCTTATTTTAGGGAGGGCGGTAGTGAGCAAGCGAATCACTTAAAGAGCGCTTATTAGGGGGTGTGGGTGATAGGCCTCTAAATTATTAGGAAAAGAAGACGATTTATTGTACCTTTCTCGACTGTTAATCCTTGTCTAAATGAAGTCCCCCCCCCCCCTGCCGCGCGAAAGCGTGAAAGCTTTGACGTTTCATTAAATTATTATGAAAAGAAGACGATTTGCTGAACCGTTCTTTACTGTTAATCTTTGTCTGAATTCAGTTTCTCCCCCCTCCCGCGTAAGTTTTGGCGTTTCATTAAATTATTAGAGAAAGAAGACGATTCGTTTGTACCGTTTTCGACTCTTAATAAGCCCTATTTGGTGTACTGTTTTCGACTCTTAATCCTTATCTGAATTCAGTTGTCCCCCATCCGTGCGAAGCGCGGCAGGGTTTGGCGTTTCATTTAAATTATTAGAGAAAGAAGACGATTTGCTGAACCGTTCTCGTTTCTTAATCCTTGTCTGAATACAGTCCCCCCCCCCCCCTCCCACGCAAAGCGTGGTAGCTTTGACGTTTCACTAAATTTTAAGAGAGAAAGAAGAGGGATTCGTTGTACCGTTCTCACCTCTAAATCCTTGTCTGAATTCAGTTTGCTCCCTTCATGTTTCATTTAAACATTAGAGAAAGAAGACGATTCGTTGTACTGTTATCACCTCTTAATCTTTGTCTGAATTCAGGTCCCCCCCCCCTCCCGCTCGAAGCGCGGAAGCCTTGACGTTTCATTAAATAAATTCTCCTAATCCTTGTCTGAATTCAGTTTCCCCCCCTTCAGCGCTTTGACGTTAGAGAAACAAGACGATGTGTTATACCGTTCTCTATAATCCTTGTCTGAATTCAGTTGCCCCCTCCCCGCGCGAAGCGCGGAAGTTTAGATGTTTCATTTTACTA